>CM054116.1:128358577-128498577 GCA_028673005.1 Tanypteryx hageni | reverse complement strand
CTGCCTCTTCTCCCTCCATATCCCATACCACTACTACCCTCCCCCCGTCACCCACCCCTTCCGCATCATTTCTAAACTGCATCCCACCCCCCCCTGCATATATTCTCACACTCCCAATCCACCCCTACTCTGCCTCATTCCCTCCCAGATCACCTACCATCTCTCTCTCCCCCCTCTACCTCTCTCCCCCCTCTATCTCTCTCCCCCCTCTACCTCTCTCCCCCCTCTATCTCTCTCCCCCCTCTATCTCTCTCCCCCCTCTATCACTCTCCCTCTATCTCTCTCTCTCTCCCTCTATCTCTCTCTCTCTCCCTCTATCTCTCCCTCTATCTCTCTCTCTCTCCCTCTATCTCTCTCTCTCTCCCTCTATCTCTCTCTCTCCCTCTATCTCTCTCTCTCCCTCTATCTCTCTCTCTCTCTCCCTCTATCTCTCTCCCTCTATCTCTCTCTCTCTCCCTCTATCTCTCTCTCTCCCTCTATCTCTCTCTCTCCCTCTCCCTCTATCTCTCTCTCTCCCTCTATCTCTCTCTCTCCCTCTATCTCTCTCTCTCCCTCTATCTCTCTCTCTCTCTCCCTCTATCTCTCTCTCTCTCTCCCTCTATCTCTCTCTCTCTCTCTCTCTCCCTCTATCTCTCTCTCTCTATCTCTCTCTCTCTCTCTCCCTCTCTCTCTCTCTCCCTCTATCTCTCTCTCTCCCTCTCCCTCTATCTCTCTCTCCCTCTATCTCTCTCTCTCCCTCTCTCTCCCTCTATCTCTCTCTCCCTCTATCTCTCTCTCCCTCTATCTCTCTCTCCCTCTATCTCTCTCTCTCCCTCTATCTCTCTCTCTCCCTCTATCTCTCTCTCTCTCCCTCTATCTCTCTCTCTCTCCCTCTATCTCTCTCTCTCTCCCTCTATCTCTCTCTCTCCCTCTATCTCTCTCTCCCCCCCTCTATCTCTCTCTCTCCCTCTATCTCTCTCTCTCCCCCTCTATCTCTCTCTCTCCCCCTCTATCTCTCTCTCTCCCTCTATCTCTCTCTCTCCCTCTATCTCTCTCTCTCCCTCTATCTCTCTCTCTCCCTCTATCTCTCTCTCTCCCTCTATCTCTCTCTCTCCCTCTATCTCTCTCTCTCCCTCTATCTCTCTCTCCCTCTATCTCTCTCTCTCCCTCTATCTCTCTCTCTCTCCCTCTATCTCTCTCTCTCTCTCCCCCTCTATCTCTCTCTCCCTATCTCTCTCTCTCTCTCCCTCTCTCTCTCCCCCTCTCTCTCTCCCCCTCTATCTCTCTTTCTCCCCCTCTATCTCTCTCTCTCCCCCTCTATCTCTCTTTCTCCCCCCTCTCTCTCTCTTTCTCCCCCTCTCTCTCTCTCCCCCTCTATCTCTCTCTCTCCCCCTCTATCTCTCTCTCTCCCTCTATCTCTCTCTCTCCCTCTATCTCTCTCTCTCCCTCTATCTCTCCCTCTATCTCTCTCTCTCTATCTCTCTCTCTCTATCTCTCTCTCTCTCCCTCTCTCTCCCTCTCTCTCTCTCTCCCTCTCTCTCCCTCTCTCTCTCTCTCCCTCTCTCTCTCTCCCTCTCTCCCTCTCCCTCTCTCTCTCCCTCTCTCTCTCCCTCTCTCTCTCTCCCTCTCTCTCTTCCCTCCCTCCCTCTCTCCCTCCCTCTCTCCCTCCCTCTCTCCCTCCCTCCCTCTCTCCCTCCCTCCTCTCTCCCTCCCTCTCTCTCCTCTCCCTCCCTCTCCTCCTCTCTCTCTCCTCCCTCTCTCTCTCCCTCCCTCTCTCTCCCTCCCTCTCTCTCTCCCTCCCCCCTCCCTCTCTCCCTCCTCCCCCTCCCTCCTCTCCTCTCCCCCTCCCTCTCTCACTCCCTCTCCTGCCGCTCCCCAACTCCTCTCCTATCTTACCCACCCTCACCCCCTTCCTACGCGCAAGACTCCTTCCAACAATGCCCTAACTACGTCATCATCTCGGGATTGTTTCCACTTCTTGCGTTTTGAGCCCGTAGTCATTTCCCTTTGACCGCCTCCGAGGGCAAGTCTTTGAGGAGTGAGCAGGTTCCTTTCCGCCGTCGTTTTTCTCACTCCCTCTACCTCCACTTCCCTCCCCTCCACTCCCCTCTAGTCCCCTCCCTCCACCTCCGACTCTCCTTCCTTCGGGAGGCTGTTTTAAAATTAGCTCCTTCGTTGTTTGCGCCTTCGAGCGTGAGTTGTCGGCACAAAGCGTGTGGAAGGAGGGAGAGCGATGGGATGAGGACGTGAGGGCAGCAGCCTTGAGGGAAGGAGGGAGGGCGGGGAGGAAGAGGTGGAAAGGAGGTGTCGTCGGGAGGAGTGAGTTGTAGGCCCAGGAGTGAGAGAGAGAGAGAGAGTACGCACTCTTCTTCCTCGGCAGCCGTTGCTCTTTGAGTGCCATCTAGAGGGCGCGCTCTCGTGATTTTTCGATGGAAAGGGTCGAGTGCGTTGGGGCGTGGGAGGCGTCCGGGGGCGGAAACGGCCGCGGGTCGACGGCGTCGGCCGGGAGAGAGTTATGTCCGCCCCGCGGAGGGACTCCCCTCCACTTGCCGACGTCGAGAGATGTCACCGCTTTCGCAAGGGCAACGGCGGAGGAAGAAGACGCACCGCGAGTTGGAAGGGGAGAAGGAGACGACGCTGGGCATCACGCGGATTCGCGAAAACTGTCCATCTTCTTTGGTGCCGCTCGCTGCGTGAAGCCCTCGCATGTGATCATATCCGAGGGTACTAATCCCTCTTGGGATCCGCGTCGTGACTGAGCTTTAGTCGCTAATTTCCCGTACATGGACGAAACTAACGGTCTGAGTTTTGCTGTCAAGATGTATTCGAATTTGACGCCAATATAATCTCCGCATAAAAAACGCGCAAACTGATGCTAAGAAGCGGAATATCCGTCATCCGTCGTCGATTGATAAAAAACTCGATCGTGATATTTTTTTAATTGCAAAATGCTGTAACTCCGAAGCGTATTGTTTTTTATGGAGTTCCAACCTCCGGTGTTGTTTGTTGTTTGTGTGTTATTGATGGAAGCTTATGCCTGTGAGGGCCTTCGAAGAGGGAACTTCAAGCATGCCTAAGTTGTCGACTAGGAGTAGACGCAAACAGGCCTTAAGGATAATTGCCTTCCCGGGGACGTTCTGGAACACCACCTCGCTCTTTATAAAGAATCATGGTTTTGAACTGAGATGACTAAGAGGTTTTCTCTCAAAATCAAGTGGTCTGGCGACCGTCCTGCTTTGATGACTGTATTTATTAGCTTCCTTTATGGCACAAAAGTTGATTTTTTCAGTAAGAAGTAAGATTTTCTCCCGTATTTGCTATTTAACTCGGTCTTTAGATTATTTTAGTTTAGACATTGCAGAATATTCCTCATTCGTCACGAGAGTAAATTATTTTCGTAATAATCGAATGCCTTCAGCTTAAGGGATTTTTGTATCCGTGAGTATCTCCAGAAGGAGAGGGTGCATGCGAAGTTTCATTCCATTGGAAAACATGCCTAAGTCGTAATACAAGGACTTGAATATCGCAGACCCAGAAGTTTTCTAAAAAATCTGTATTTTCTACATTCCTCCCCTTTTTACCTAACAGTCGCCGTCTCCAATGTCCTGATTTGACCATCGACTATTGGCTCTCTCTTTCGCCTTCCTCCGCAAGTCACGTGATTGTTTGTGAAGCAAAACTGACCACAACCTACTCTTCCCCTGGTAACGACTTCCACCGATGTATTATTGCCCCCTCTATTGCTTCTGCATCGGCTGCCGCCAGCGTGGCAATTAGTTTACCTTTTTTTGCAGTTGTTTTATAGCGCCGACGATTATCCTCGATCCTCCGTGTAACGGTGTTGTGTATTCCTTTTACATTGAATCCTTCGAAAAGGCGCCCCTGAGGAAATTATTTGTAGAACCGCGGTTCAATTTCCTGCTGTGAATTTCCACGTCCATTGCGCGTTTTTGAACTTATACTCGTAATCGCGAAGTACATAAACATAATACATTTAAACGGGATTGTCTTATTTTTGAATTGTGCACGTATTCCCGTTTCCGCGGATAGCATATCTTTGCAAATCTTATTGTTAGTGAAGAATGGGCTTTGTTGAAACCGCTGCGATGAATCAATCGCGAATACAAATTGGGAAGGATTTGGGCAAGTAAAAGGATAATCATTATTATTAGGACGAGATGGAGATGAGAGATTCTTATTCCAAGAAAAATTACAATTACTCCCTCGTGGGAGGTCCAGTTTGATCCTTGCTCGAAGCACCGGTGATAAAATTCTCTTCCGGACGAGCGAGTGCGATGCGAGTCGGAGAAGTCTTCTTTGTTTTATGATCGAGGGATTTGCAGCGCTCGTTTTTATATTATTTCACTCGCTAGTTCGGAATCCAGCACCGCGGAAAGCCATTAAAAGCCGCCTCGAGAATTCCAAGGTCGTCTCCTTTTTTACCCTTCCAATTAATTTGCTTTGTCGCTAAAATTTTTGGAATCATTGCGTTGGTCGTTTTCGGTTATTAAAAATAAACCGCCGCTAATTCTTGGAACCCATACGTGCGTACCTGGCGCAAACCGTCACCTCGTGATGAGAGCGTTTTCGGACGCTCCTCGGTCGCTCCGTCGAGAATGCTAAGTTTTTGTTCGCCGAACGCGCGGCCTCGGATTTCGTAAGCGAAAAGTTATTCGGAAGAAAGAAGGCGGCGCGGATAGTTCTGTTCCGTCATGTGGGATTTCGCGCCTCGCATCTCTTCCGAATAAAATAATTAATTGCCCCTTACGGTGCCAGATTGATCGCAATAACGGAGCCTAACGTACGTATGGTTACATTTATTTCGCGTTATTTTATCGAGTGGAGGTTAATCCTTCGGGAATGTTTTTATTTGAAAAATTTCATTTTCAATCTGAAAAAAGATTCTCGGTTTAGCTCGAAATGATGCGATGACGATAAGAGTATTTCTAGTGGGCGAAAATGCCCTCGGAGTTGCAAATATTTAAAACCTCGGTCATAATTTGCGTCCCCTCCTAATAATTGCGATACCTTTTCAAGGACGCGGGCTCTTTTGTCTCGCGCAAGGTCGAATATGTGTTCTCGGCCAAGTCTTTCGTCCGTTATGTTAGGAGACAGCGTCCGGACGGTGGAGAGACTCGGACAGGCGCACAAAAACTAGAGTACGCTTCTCACTCGCGCTGTCTAGTATAAATAAACGCTGTTAAGTCTGCATTTCATCTTGTCGACGCTTGATTATTTTCGTCTATATCATTTAATTTCTTTCGACTAGTTACATTTTAAGTTTAAGTTTTTTCGCGCTTGTAGCAAATAATTCTTTCGACTCGTAAGCAAACCTCTTGCGAATGCCCGAGTTATCGAAAGTCTGACTTCTCGATCGCGTTTTATTTTCCTAAGGCGGTTGTGGCCGTCTGGAGCGAGAGCGTTCGTTGTCGTCTCTACAAAAACACTGCCACCCACTTAATGACGCAAATGGAGCTCGTTTGAGAATCCAGTAAAGCGAGCGTTTGACGCCCATTTTCGGCGTTTTAGCTTGAAAGGAGAGGATGAAGGAAAGACAGAGAGAAGAGAAATGAGAGGTGTAGTTAGAGCAACTCTCCGCTTATTCTCCTTATATTACGGGCAGCACCTTTCTTCGGGTAACATAAGCCACTATACTGTCTGTTTCTTGGTTCGAGTCGGAGGGTAAGAGACGAGGACACGAGAGTATTGATGAACTTATTAGGTTGTTGAGTAGCCGAAAGGCATTCGACGGTGAATTATGGGCCTTAATTGTCGTTTCGAAGCATTCTGAAGGTTTCTTTTGCGGGACGAAATATTTCCGCTCCAAAAATAACTTGGTAGCGATACGGTATTCATTTAATTTAAAGGCTAAAAATGATGAGGTACCTTACATTAAACAGAAATTCTTGCTTATCCTAGAACACCCAGAATTAATGTAATGGCTAAATCTCGACGGAGAGGTTATCTTTCGAAAATCGAAGAAATGTTGCGTAGCGAATGCCATTCAGTTGTTGGCTTCTTTCCGTAACAGAGAGAGAGACACACACTTATGTTTTTCATCGATCGAATTGGTATATTTTTAATGTAAAATGTTGCAG
Organism: Tanypteryx hageni; assembly: GCA_028673005.1. NCBI lineage: Eukaryota > Metazoa > Arthropoda > Insecta > Odonata > Petaluridae > Tanypteryx > Tanypteryx hageni. The sequence goes on along the minus strand of CM054116.1, from coordinate 128,492,500 downwards.
ATCGAAGCGAAACGTTTATGGAAAAATGCTTACGTTGATATAATTTGTGCCCGACGGCCGTTGAAATCTCCTGTCTTGTTTTTACTGTAATCTTATCTTGACTCTCTTAAAGATAATTTATTAGAATTGATTCGTGAAATTTACACGAGAAGGAATCTTAACGGTGCTTTTAAAGAAAAATACGTTCCAATAAAAAGATTGTTCATTTCTCCGAATTATTTCTCAGGTTATTAATATTGCATAAAGTGTAAGGGCATGCTTTCAATGAAATTAGATTTCTATGTGACATGAAACTTATAGTTTTGTACGTTATTCGCTCGATGTTCATTTGCGTGAGCTAAAATTCTTATGCGTACATTTTTTGTGAGAGCAACGCAGCGAAAACGTACGTTGGTGTATTAAATCAAACATTTAACCAGAGTGGAAATAGAAATAATAACGACGTTCACAGGCTCTTGATTAATAAGGGACTATTTATAGGAGACGAGAAACATTCACGTGGTTGAGGCAATTTTATTCTAAGAGCTTTGATATTACTGTCACTGCTGAGTATTCATCCAGCCCTTTATGAAATGTATCCACCCCTCAACCGAATACAAATGCTTTCCATCTGCCAGCACCTGTTGACTGAATAGGAGTTATCATTTCCTGCATTCCAGGAGACTCATTTCCGAGAATTTAGTCTTTGAATCGATTCTCTCCAAGGGCAGACCCTTTATAGCCCGTCTGGGTTTTTCCTGAGATTTTAATAAACCAGAACATAGATGGTCGCAAGAGTTCTTATAAGTTAAAAGTCCTCAAGTTGTATTCCCTTTTACATTCTGTATTTTTAACTCCATTTATTCCTTTTTCTGGGCCATTGAACTTGAATTAAATCCTACGTGATAATTCCCTCTACCCATTAACTCAGAAATTTCAAACTCATTATTGCCGCAAGGGCATTTTAATTGTTTAGGACGTACCTATTAGCATTTTAAGTGTTTAGGAGGATTCCAGTGAAAATATTAGGTATGGTCTTTAGCATTTCCCCTGTAATGTTTTCTTTCATTACGACATTTTTGAAAATTTTTGAAATTTAGATTCTAGACTAATAAAGAATTTTCTTAATTTTCTGGGAATTTATTGTATCGTTTACATAGGCATTATTTTGAACTGCCAGTTTAACTACTTAGCAGAATATTAAGGAAGTAGCATATGGTGTCCGACTATTCTTCTAAAGAATAAAATGTTTTATATTTAGTTCTCATAGATTCTGCCTATTTTCTTGTATTTGGCTGATGGATATGTAGATCTCTTAAGATCAGGAGTAAGTGATGATTCAAGTAATCAACAAAAGCACCGTGAAACTTGTGGAAAATTTTACAAAGATCGTTGAACTAGGATAATGTATGAGAAAGCTAGCTGTATAGGAATGGTCGAGATTTAAGAAGTATCTTCCGGATTTAATATGACGTGTCTCGCTATACTTTGCATTGTCATGTTCTTTTTCTAATGAGAAACATCCAGGACTCCAATTTTACCTGGTTTAGGAATAAAGTACTTTCGCAATTCAGTTTTTAATTGAAATTGTTTTCATTCTTTCAAATAAATTTTCCATCTAACATTTATGCTACTTAAACATTCTGAATACGCGTGGACCTATGTGAAAACGTTCCTCTATGTTAGTGAAATTCAGTTATGTCAGTTTTTAATTGAAATTGTTTTCATTCTTTCAAATAAATTTTCCATCTAACATTTATGCTACTTAAACATTCTGAATACGCGTGGACCTATGTGAAAACGTTCCTCTATGTTAGTGAAATTCAGTTATGTCTTAGATTCTGCAATCCGAATTTTTGATGATTCTAAGTCTTGATAACTCGAGTTTCGATGTCTTCCACGAGGTTCGAGTTATTGAGATTATTCTGTGCCTTTATGTAAGCTTTCAAAAACGATCTCATGAATCTCTAAATTGAGGTTCACGCCCCGTGATCCCGAATAGCTTCTCTTCGTTTGAGGTTGAGATTTATTAAACTTCGCGCATTGCCTCTCACCCTTCCTCGATAATCCGGAGGACGACGGCGAGGAAAGACCTTAACCCTTACGCGGTGCGCGCGGGGTCCTCCCTTCGCGTTCACCGACCTTTTGAGCGCGAGACTTACGTCCTTGGCCCACTGAACTTTCACTTTTCAATGAATTAGGTTTTCTGTTAACGGCGCCCCACCAGCGACTCTTCGATACGAATGGACGGCGCCTCCCCCATTCCCCTGCCTCCGATTCCCCCTTAGCTCCTTTTCTTATCTTCGTCCTCAACTCCCTTCTCACCGGAGGAGATCCCTCTCTGCCCTCAACTGCCCGCCCCCTCCAATTCCCCCGCTACAGCCAGCAGTTGGACGGTGACACCGGATTTACGTTATCATTCCCAGGTTCTGCTTTGTCACTACTATTTTTATTTTAGTTGTGACGCTTGTGACACTCCGGTTTGATGACATATAGAAAAATGCTTTCGTGACGCCAAAGGGAGCGAAGCAACGAATCGTCCAGTGGAAGGGAGGAGGGAAATTAGAGATTCGACTTTGTCACGTTTTGCGTGCGTCGAGTGTTAAAAACACGTGGCCGGACGAGGACGACTTTTGTCGCCGCGTTTGACCGTATGACGTATTTGAACCTGTATAATTAGCTTTTATTTAGGGAGACGTATTCTTTTGCCATTTCTCTTTTCATTAGGACCATACCGATGTCTGCGTTATGAAAGGCGGCGTTTGTTTAGCGAGTACTATCTAAAATCCTTCGCGAGCGTGAATTTTTTAAGGTTGATCTATTCTTATAATAAGAACGTGAAAACGCAAAAATTATCCACCCACGAAGGCGGATTTCGCATTTAAGAGTTGCAAAGTTTCCCTTCCGTCTTCATTTCAATTTTCGTACTTAACAAAGAACGGAACAGGGATTCACATGTCGCATTTCCAATGCCGCGCGCGCACCACACACGCACGCACGCTATCGTAGTGTTGGTGGCGTCTGCCGTCAAACTGTAGAGATATGTGTACGCGTACATAATGCATGCCATTACCTCTTCGGTTCTCGTAAACTTAAAACGCCCAAGAAAACAATCCAATAAACTTATACTCGGGAAGCACGCCGTAAATATTGTAGTTATTCATAGGATTCCTCGTTTCCAATGTAAATTACGTAAACTCGTCTTTAGTTCCTCTTTAATACGCGTCCCGAATAAAAAGACGACTCCTTATCATTTCGTTTCGCTCGATGTCGGCGTTTTCCTGGCGCCAAATCACCAGCCGCGCCGTCACTTAATTCCGCGAATCCGCCGAGCGCCGCCAGAGGGAGGCGGAGCGAGGTGTGGGCTTCCCAAACGCTTTGCCTCACGTCCTTTGTGCCTTAGTGACGAGCCACGAAATGAGCGGTGCTATTAGAATTCTCGCTTCCGTGGTTTCGCTTCGTCGGTGTCGTTATTGAGATATGCAGGAGCTTCTGTCTACCGAGGCAGAGATCGCGGCTTCGAATGTTCCCATTGCATCATATGAGCGTCTATTTCCTACTTAGCTTAAATGGCCCCGAGTGCCGTCATTTCCCTGATATTATTAAATGAAACAAGGAGTAGATTTTAATGTCGATACCATTGCCAAGAATCCATTTTATTTCCTTTTCCATGAAAATGATTGCGCCGACCTATTTCGAGTTAATTCCGAATATTTTCAAAGAAAAAATATGCGCATATCTATGCGAGAAACTGAGCAATTAAGGCTTACATTTCCTTTAAGATTGTTGTCAGTACTTTAAGTTGCATGAAGTCGCGCGGCCGATAAGGAAAATTCAGCACGCATACCAACATTAAACAAGTGACGGTGATGATTCCTGTCCGTAAATTGCTTAATTCATTTGTAACTTTTGAAGTCACTGTTTTATTGCGAACTTGCAATTCAACCTCATCTTGAGAATTAGGTTAAAAATTCTTGATAATCATTCTAATTCTGTTTGATATCTTCCGCCGTATTAAGCAGTATTAAGAAAACATTTTTGAACATTCTTGGAAAAATCCAGAATATATTAACAAAAGCTTGACTCATTTTCGATCGAAAATCCTATATAATCGAAAAAATTTATTGCAAGTCATAAAAACTAATACGTTAACAAAGAAAACAGGCTGTGAGGGAAATGAGTAAACCTAAGTGATTGCCGAAGAACGAAAAGAACCTACTTATGGCTCATTGAACTACCATTTTAAACTGGTGCGAAATTCTAAGAAATAAACTTTTGAAAAATGTGGTGACAATTCGTGTAGTAATATAATGATGTGATTATCCTTCAACTTGAATTTATATAAGAACTGTTAAGCTGAGTTTTTTTATTCTGGCATTAAATGAATTGTTGGTTGTTAAATGTAAACGGACACCGAAGAAGGATTGGTGAATGCACTTAATGTTTTTTTTTTCGGAAGTTGATTTGACCGTCAAATGAAAAATGCGAGCTTCCAAACGCGACGAAAGATACGATATTCTGAAATTAATGGCGGGAACGACCAACATTCAGTTACGTAGAATATTGTGAAAATTAAATAATACTTTTGTTTTTTGAAGCCGCCGGTTACATTTTTCATATGTATAACATTTCCTACGTATATATTGCATCCTATGGTACTGAATAATAATTAGTAGTACTGATAATAATGGCTTAACATTTATTGTTGACTTTATGTATGGTTGGTTTCGATGCGACATGAATTTTACGGTTTAACGGTTAAATTACGTGTCATTTAAGTCAGCAAACTAGGTCTAAGCATGTTTACATTCGGCATGCTTTTGCGTCACTTTTTTTTAGAAATTTCAGTAAATAGCCTTTCCTAGAGATTTCGTCAGCTATTCTGGTATTTAGGATCAATTGTCATTTGCATAATCCCTTTGCAGGCTTCCATTTTCGATTGCAGTAAGAGTCACTCAGCCGATTTTTTGCCCTAAATGCCAGTTGCGATTTATCGCCATTCTTAGAGAAGTCAACTTCACTTGTGCCACTTGAACGACCCGTAAACCTGATGTGAATATATTGCTGTGAAGTTTTTGTCTCCGAATGTATTCATAACTTTAGATTTCAAACGCTAAAACTCTAAGAGCGATTAATTTGAAATTCATGTGCTTCTTAAGAATAAAAAAGGGTAACAAGGAGGAGATGTTAATACTCCATATTTAAAATAGACAATAAGTGCAGGTAAGCTAGAGCATAAATTTCAAATTCAAAGAGACATCAGAGCCGCATTAAAGCAACGGATGTTATAGAAGGGCCGCATTAGGGCTATAGTTGTTTTTAATGAGCGTCAAAATTTGCAAAATAGAGCACCTAGAAGATTGGACGTCTGTTTTGCCATTAAAAAAATAATATAGAAAACGCGTTCTATTGTACCCAGCAGCGGATTTGAAATAAGGCCGAAGTAGGCAATGGCCTAGGGGTGGCGAGATTTCGGGGCGGCAATAAAAACAGGATTTCAGGACGGGAATAAAAAATTATTATATTACGTAGACTTTTGATGAATTTTACTATTTTGATCTGCAGACCGACGTATGGGCAGACACACCATACACACGAGCGATTATTTTCGAAAAAATCTTCAAAAAGGGGACGAAAAAATAATTTGGCCTAGGGGGGGGAAATTTCCAAATCCTCCAATGATCGTACCTCAATAATAATGAAAAATGCCTTGTCTTCTTTTCACAAAATAGATTATTTACGTAAAATTTCGAATAATTTAGTTTAGGCAAAAATTCGCGTTCTGGCCGCAGTTAAGGCACAGTCGACAGTTTTACATACATGCCTCTGGAAGACGGTTTCCCGTTTAAACCGGATCGTATCATCCATTAATAAACCTGAGGGCTTCAAAAATTATTTCAGTTTTCATTCATTATTTTTCCGATAAATATTTGGAAGGTTGGGGGGAACCGGCGTCGTCTCTCGTCCGCTGTCATCTTTTTATGCCTGCGTCGCGGTTACTCCAAAGTTAAGAGTTGCCTCAGAGGCTCACGACACCCACCGCGGGTCAAGGAAGTGGGGGCAAAGGGGCGGAGTGGCGAGGGTAGAGGGGCAAGGGGGCGACGGGTTACCTTGTGCAATGCGCCTCTTCTCGGAAGGTGGACCGAGCAACGCCCCAAAACGTTCGGCGAACCGTTCCAGAAAGCAAAGCCATAAATTTCGACTAGACTGCCTAAAGCACGGCGAGCGGGGAGCAACTCGACGGCGCCTTTATTCCCGGCAGAAAAGCAACTGTCTTCTGTAGGATTTTGCTTTTACGACGCTAGTCTGGAAAAACAGTGAGGTAGGAGGGAATTAACGCGAGGAGAAACGTTTCTGGCAGCTGTTGGAGGGTATCTAGTAAAAAACGCTCGCGCAAAAAGATCTAGGCCGGAGCATAAGTACTGTGCGCTGTGATGTTGTTTCGGCATTTAATTTTGGGCCTCCGATAAGGATAGGTTTTTCTACCGACGATGCATTTTAAAAATTCTGACATGTTTTTATCTAGACCAGGAGCTGCCCGAGGTATTCTACATCTACACCATACCCTGTAAGTCACCTTTTTGGTGGATGGCATGGGGTGCAGTGCACCAAAGGTCCCTAGTTTTCCTACGTTATCTTTTCCTATTATGTTCTCTTATCGTCCTAGGGAAAAAGATCCTCTATATCGTACATTTCTACAATCGATCTCGCGAATCTTATTCTCGCTGTATTTGGGGCGTCCCGAGCGAGAAACCATCCAAGCGTCCCCATCCATAAATTTTCCTTAAGGTATTTTAAAAGTGCATGTTAATTTATTCAATGCTTTGTAAGTATTGGTCATAATTAAAGGATAAAAGGAATGCCTTTAAAATACCAGCCTGTTCCGCGATATAAATCGTATCCAAAATTTCTTCACTTACATGTAGATAGTTGGTCGGGATAGCACCATAGAGACTTTGGCGGACTTGCTCAAACCTCGGGCCAGTGGTCTGTACCTTATTTCAAATAGCTGTGAAAATTGTGCTGATTTAATTTGGTTCTGTATAATTCTCATGTAGAATTTCCTGGCTATTTTATTTGCTCACAGAGAAGACCTATGTAATATTGAACTTTTAGAATAGCATTTTGAATCTAGTTCCGAATATACTCGGATAAAGTGTGGAACAGATGAGGAAATGTTTCCCATTTTTCGATTTCAAGAGCAGTTTCGTTTTCATGATCATCTATTTCCTTTTATTTTTAGCATTTTATGAATATAATTATGAGAGTGTAGCCATAAAACTGATCGAAAAGACAGATGCCCATGTCTTTACCAACAATCCCCCGACCATTAAATTGTTTATTTATTTCCTAATTTTGATAATCCATCAGCTTTAGGCACATGAATTAAATGGTATTGGCTGTATTGAAAACGGTTACATAATTCAAGGATTTCCTTCAGCGACTTCTATGTTTTGGCAACATCCATTTTCCCCAGTATTTTCTTTAGAAAATTCTCTAAATCTCCAAAAAGTATTCGCTGAGCCTTGTATTCTTCCATCGTGCGATTCCTTTAGAAATTCAAACAAAAGATAATTAAAGCATCAAGTATCGAGTCTTGAAATTTCTTTTCATAAATCACTTCACGTTACATCACGTTCTGTTTGCATTAGCTCGAAGCCACGACGGTGGCACGCATATTTTTTTAGCTCGGTTGTCGCTCTTTTAGAAATTCAGTTAGCCTATTTCAGAGGTCCGCTTTATTCTCGAGTCTAATGCCGGCGGAGAATCGGACGCCGTTGCCTTTCCGTCGAAAACGAGAGCGACTCTCTTTCCGATCGGTAAAATTCACAAAAACCCGCAGCCATAGCGTTAAAACCGAAAAAAAGGAGCACTAGTCCGCGGAGTCGAAGAAAAAGTCGTCGACGGGAGTCGTTCGATTCTTTCGTTCTGTCGCACGCTCTTGTTTCCGAGATTTACTCCTTTTGGTGCCGTTCGGAAACCCCGTGCGGCGGCAACGAGTAATAAGGTCACTCGGCCGAGTTTGGAAGTCGCACGAAAAGCGGATCGGCCGGCGTCGGAGAGGAGAGGAAAAAACCCCGCCGAAGAGGCAAGGACGGCGGATCGGCGCCCCCGCGGCATCCCCCTTTCCCCTTCGCCCCCTCCCCCTTTCCCCTTCGCCCCCTCCCCCTTTCCCCCTCGCCCCCTCCCCCCGTCCAGCCTCACGAGTTCCCACCCCCAGGCCGTTGGGATCCCTCTCGTATTTTCCTCCCGCGAGGGAAGCGGCGACGGTGAGCGCATTTGGCCCCGTCGATGGCCAACTCTCCGGTCGCGCGCGTGCCCCCCCCCCCAAGGGGGACGAGGAGGGCTGCTGTGGCGGCGCTATATACGGCAGAGGGGAGAAAGATGGGAGGGAGAAAAAAGAGCGGACGGCTAGAGCGCGCCCGAGTCTCTGTATGGAGGATGTAAAAGAGAGGGAGAAAGCTGTGTTGGGGGACATTGGTGCGTGCCTCCCTTCAGAGGGGGAGGGATTTCATGTCTCCTTCGCCCATCGACACAGGGAATCCTCTCTTCCTCTTTTTCTTCCCTCCCTCCCTCCACTACCTCCTTCCCTCCCTCCCTCCACTACCTCCTTCCCTCCCTCCCTCCACTACCTCCTTCCCTTCCTTCCTCCCTTCCTTCCTCCCTCCCTTCCTCCCTCCCTTCCTCCCTCCCTTCCTCCCTCCCTTCCTCCCTCCCTCCCTTCCTCCCTCCCTTCCTTCCTCCCTTCCTTCCTCCCTTCCTTCCTCCCTTCCTTCCTCCCTTCCTTCCTCCCTTCCTTCCTCCCTTCCTTCCTCCCTTCCTCCCTTCCTTCCTCCCTTCCTACATCCCTCCCTCCCTTTCTTCATTCCCCCTTCCATTCCACCCCCCTCCATTTCCCCTCTCCATCCCCCTTCATTCCCCCCTCCATCCCCCCCTCCATCCCCCCCTCCATCCCCCCCTCCATCCCCCCCTCCATCCCCCCCTCCATTCCCCCCTCCATTCCCCCCTCCATTCCCCCCTCCATTCCCCCCTCCATTCCCCCCTCCATTCCTTCCCTTCATTCTCCCCTCCATTCCTTCCCTTCATTCTCCCCTCCATTCCCTCCCTCCACTCCCTCCTTCCACTAGCTCCCCCCACTCCCTCCTTCCACTAGCTCCCCCCACTCCCTCCTTCCACTATCTCCCCACTCCCTCCTTCCACTATCTCCCCCCACTCCCTCCTTCCACTATCTCCCCCCACTCCCTCCTTCCACTATCTCCCCCACTCCCTCCTTCCACTATCTCCCCCCACTCCCTCCTTCCACTATCTCCCACACTCCCTCCTTCCACTATCTCCCTCCCTCCACTCTTTTCCTTTCGATACTCGACAGATGCCGTGAGGGAGGAGGATGTGCGCAGCTCTCATACCTTCTTTTCTTCTTCGTCCGGTTTTCTCGCGTCGCGGTCCGCTGCACTCTTGGACCTCTCCGCACCGAATCCCTCGCCCCCCCCCCCCTCCCACTCCATCTACGCCTCACTCCCATGAGACTCGCACGCACGTGTAGGCTTAAGAATGAGAGTGCGGAAAGAGATATATGGATCATTATTATTTCAACCACATTAGACCCTCAATTATAAGAACTGTGTGGGGGAAAATGGCTCTCCGGATTAGGCGATAGCCCATAAAATGGAGGAGAAAAGTACATGGTTACTCGAGTTGCTGAGATATGTTATGCAAAACAGCGCTGCACTGTATATATATATATATATATATATATATATATATATATATATATATATATATATATATATATTTATATATAATATTTGTTTTCAAGTACAAAAGTCTTTATCTGTTTGATACATTACAGCAACGAATTTCGATTGATTATACAAACAAGTGACATGTCACACAAAAGTGGATTGAATTTGATGATTGAGATAGTCACCTTAGCGGTAAAAGTGTCGGGTAAACCAGATTCTACACAGCAGCCATCTTCGGAGGTAATTTGCCGGTTGTTGATTCTGAAGCGTCATCTCGACCGTCGAAGTTTTTCCTAATCTTAAGGCGAAGTCGATTATTCATTTTCGTTACCATTCACTTTCCAATTAATGTTGCGTGCTGAGTGAAAAATTTATTTACGAATCTTAGGAAAAATTATCCATTAAAACTATTTCAAAAGCACAGAAAATAACCGACCTGAACGATAATTCCCTCGTAGAGAAGATCGACCGGACAAGAAACCGGTTCGGCGGAAGCTGTCAGTAAAATCCGAAGTCCGTAAGATCGGGGTCCGTAGAATCGAGATTTTACTCTACTATCAACTCAACGTTATAACTTGGCTAGGTGACATCGTTCATCATTTACTTATTAGTTGAAATAGATGCGTTCTCGGTTCGCATATGAAAATTCATTCATGTACAAAAATTGAAACAAATACTAACCATTCAGATGTTACAACATTAATGTGAATAACGCTATAGAGGCCCCCAACGTGTGGTTTTCAGGATCAATGGCAGGCCTTCATGGATACTGAAGACGCGTAGGAGTCCAGTGGCGTAGCGAGGTTGAGCAGAGGGGGGAGCAGGGAGTGGGGAACAGTTGCCCCCGGGCAAAGGGCTGAAGAGGCGCAAACTCTTGGACCGAAAATTACCGTGTCTGTTTACAAACAACATTAATACTATTATAATATATGCCGAATTAAAATGTTAGTATACTATGCTTGGATTTCCATCACATTCCCCAATTACATTTTCTGAAAATTGTTAAGGGAGCAAAGGGAGGTGAGCGCATCTCTGTGAGTTGCCCCCGGGCGAAGGAGAGCCTAGTTTCGCTACTGTAGGAGTCCACAAACGGCCAACGGTAATAACCAAACCAAACATTCCGGTGCCTTTTCCATCCTTTCGCGAATAAACACAATAACATATGCCGCAGCATTTCTACGATTTTAAAAACCATAGCTGTCTATACGAGAGTGTATTCGCGTGTGTGCGTATCGATTCCATTTTTCACTTTGAATCGTGACCTGTCTTGGGACACCCACATAAGACGAGTGATAGGTGCGGCAAATAAGAAGTTGGCTTTTGTGCGTAGAATAGTCAGGAAAAGCACGGAAAAGGTGAGAGAGTCCTGTTATTTATCCTTGGTTAGACCTCAAATGGAATACGCAGCAGCGGTTTGGGATCCATATCAGAGGGGACTCATAAAGGATTTAGAAAAAATACAGCGGCGAGCAGCTAGATTCGTGAAAAAGAATTACGATAAAAAACAGAGCGTTACGTTACTCATTGAAGAGTTGAATTGGCCATCGTTGAGAGATCGTAGATTACAGGCGAGACTTAAACTTCTACATTAATATAGGTCGGAGATATTCGTAAATGAAATGAAGGATATCATTCGAAAACCAACGTATATCGGACGGAGGGATAATGAGGACAAGATTCGCGAAATAGATAGTAAAACAGAGAGGTATAAGGAGTCCTTTTTCCCTAGGACAATACGTGACCACAATAGATAACAGTGAATAATAATTAGTTAGGAACTTGGTGCGCGGCACCCCCTGCCATCCACCATCAAGGTGACTTGCAGGGTAATATGTAGATGTAGCCTAGACTCGTTTTAAACACCATAATGCGTCGTTTCCCCGCCTAACTGCTCTTCGGTCCCTTAATCCGGTGGTATACGACACGTGCCGTCCCTCCGCGGAGATTTTTTAAGGTGCAGCAAAAACAAATATGCATAATAGTTTTTTCCATCTGTTCGGCATTAATAATGCATTGTTTCGGCGTCAATGGTTGTGAAGTTGCAACTAGTCTTAAGAGTTTTTTACCGACAAAGGACTTTACTTACATAAACATGAAAGCCAACGTTGGTCCTTTTTCCTCTGTCGTTAGATTGAAAGGCATTGAGATTGCGGGACATTTTTCTTTGCATTTAAAATAAACTGGAGTGGAATTACGAACTCGAGACTGACGTCTTCCGCTTTGAAAGGATCAAGTCTATTTTTCCCTAAGAGAGAGAATTGGAATCCATGGCGAAAGATCGAAAATGTTAATAAATCCAAAACGCGATTTTTCTTGGCTCTAACAGTGTGACGCTATAAATGGCATGAGAAGTTATCGCATTTCCCTCCCCTCTAGCATTTTGAGGATTTTCAGCTCACATTCATTAACATTTAAATGGAAGAAATGTAGATGTCTCCGAATTTCATTTTACGATTTGTGATTGTTTTAACAAAAACAAAAATATGGTTTATATTTGTTCGATAAATGACGAAGAGCCTAATGAATACGTATTTCTTTATTTTATTTTGTTCCAAAAATAATAAGTCGAAAATTGACCGAATAAGTAGTTGATATTTAGCGAGTAGACGATTTCGATTTATATTTGTTTTTTGATAATTCGAAAAAAAAATATTCCGCCATATGTGAGTATTGTAAGCAAAGGAGTTCAAGTTCATATTTCAAATGTGTGGTTGCAAGAACTTGTTTCACCCAAGATGTCGCGCTAGATAAGTTTGGTCGTCTTGAAAATATATACGTAAAATCGCTGCTATTTATTTATATGTATAAAGACATCCTATTTATTTTCATACATGTATTCTACATTTCGCAGTTTTCAAGTTGATCGAGGTGTATGTTCAAAGAGGCACGTAAACTAAAAAGCGCCAATATCTTCTGACGAACGCGAATCCCTATTCCTACCTATTCGCGTTGATGCGAGCACGCGGGAGCTCTCCAACCGGATATGTTCGCTCGCGCTCGAAGCGATAAATGCGCGCAAAGTTTTCCGGGAAGCATATTTTTCTTTTCCATTAGATCGTGTTTTTCGCAGTGGGTTTTGATCTCCGTGTTTCATTTGTCCTCCTGATTCCGATCGATCCTCTATCTCGCGCAGGTTTCTACTCCTTGTTCGATCAAAATTTTCAGTTTTATTTTCAATTCGTCTGGTGCATCCATTTTCGAAACATTCCATTCGTAACGTCTGTATTAGGGTCCAGCGATATCGTTCGTTAAAAATAATCGATATTTTTGTTAGATGCCTTGTTACGTGTCAAGCGAAATATTTAATGCCATTCTTTTGGTCGTTGGTGAAGATGATTCCAAAGCATGAGCTTTTCCAGAGAAAGCATGCGATTAAATTCCATGCGTCCATAAACGTGAAAATAAAATTAGTATATCTTTATTTGGCGTTTTCTGGATTTTAAAAAAATTACCTGGCCTTCAATATATCGTTATTAATTTCCTTTGAAAATTATTTTTAACTCTATATTATTGAAATATTGTGTCTTAGAACGATTTTTGCCCACTCCATATCCATGGGGAGACAATGTATTCTATTAGTAACTAGCAGGAGACCGTTCTCGAGATCATCAGAGTAAAATCCATAAGTACTTGGCAAAATGGTTTCTAAAACGTTGAAGGCGATAAAGGAGCGATTTCGATCGGAATAAGGCCGCAGTAGCTCCTTGTTTCGATCGGAGATCGTGAACCATGCTCAATGCCGCCGATATTATCTGCAATTGTCTCTATTAAAGCGAGGAAAAAACTCACTTTTTAAATTACCGGATGCATGGCGAGGGGAGGGATAGGTAGCCGAGTCCCCGCGGCGACGGCGTCATTCCCTCCCACTGCCTCTCTTTCCACGTGTTAATCCATCGCATGAAGGAAACCTCGCGTCGAATTAGCATCCGACACACGATTGGCGGATTCGCCTCAAATCCTCGCCGTGCTCGTTAACCCCCGTCCCCCCCCCCCCCTCTTCACGGGAAAGATAAATCGCCTTTGGCCTTTTATTAAATGAAAACTTTCCCTTTTCACATGCGTGCGCATGGCAAAATTACGGTTAATAAACGGGTGGTGCGTTAAATTAATCAAGGAAAAACGATTTGCATTCGTGGAGAAAAGGTGGAAATGCTTCACGCAAAAAATATGTATTTTTGGGTTTCAAAATAGCAAGAGTAAAAGTTGATGGCTAGCTCAATCAAACCCTTTTGTACCTCAAAATATTTCCTTATGTATCCAATAACAATTTGTAAATGATTTCAAAGCTTTGTAGTTATTCTCGGCAGATCCAACATAGATATCCTTTTAGCCACGCTGGGAAAACGGTTTAATCGAGTTAATATCGACAAACAGATTTTAAGGCTAAAGATACGTTGTATTAATAAAAGTGAAACTCTCGAGTTACTTTTGTTAAATTTGATTAATATGCTATGTTGTAAATACCCAATAGAACATGATATGTGTACAGCTCAAAATAAATGAGTAAGGCCGAAAAAACAAAATTACGTTTAAAGGATGTGTTAATGTTTTTCATTCATATCTTCCGAGTCTGTGGTATTGCCATTTATGAATGAAAGTCTACTATCTTCTTTACAATAAAATACATATTTTTAATAGAAATACAGTTATAAAATTCGACCAAACCATATATATCTTTAGATTTGGGTCATTCCTCGTGGCTGACGTAAATTCGAAGAATGTTAACAACTTTATGATATAATTAGAAAGACCCTTTGATTCAGTGTATTTTTTATTTAAAAAATGACGCACGCTCATTGTAAAAAGCTGTTATATAAACATTTTATTGGAATACTTAACTCGTAGCGCCAAATTTGGAATAAAGAGAAAACGTGACATTGTCGGAAAATCAGGAAATCGCCGGTTTGAGCGAGTGCTGCCTCTTTTCGAACGACTAAATGCGGAGACAATAGCGCGACGTGTTCTATGGCCGAGAAATGAATTTTACCCGATTCGCTTTTCTCCATTCCGAAGACATTCATTTTAAATGAAAGAGGCCGTCATATATTTTAGTCAGTCATATCTTTGATTATTACGAAATGAAATTCAACGTTCGAGATGTGTGCCTATACCAGTGGTGCCCAACCTGGGTGCCGCGGCTGATGTTTATGGATGCCGCGATAAAACCAGTTTTGTAAATAAATGTACTATTTGAATGTGTTTACTAGGGCTTCAATTTTATCTCTAATAAATTGATTATGGTGTGATACCATCAAATGGATATGTCCAAAGGTTTTAATACTCGTTTGCGAAAATATGAAAACATTGCTTGAAGGCCGGGGTGCCGCGAAATTCTGCTTGTCTTGGAAAGGGTGCCGCGATTGGTTGGGAACCACTGGCCTATACTGACTTGTGAGATTGCGTGCCCGTGAAGAAGGTCGGCCTCTTAAAGAGTGCTTAAATATGCACGGGACAGAAGGCATCACATCTTTATGGAGCGAATAGAGAATCGAATTCCGCGCTGTGGCGTCCGGGCGATGAAGGGAGTGACGAGATAGGATTAATTAACGCGTCCATATGTCCAGGAGTTGACTCCGAAAGAAAGCAAGATGGAGCGATAGCGATTGAAAGTTCATTTGATACGATTGGTCGAAATCTGTACGTGTACATATCGCGCATGTGAATGTTGTTTTCTTTCTAATCACCGGCAAGAGTTAAGCATCCGACAGGATCCCTGTGTCGTGATATCGAAAGTATTTCTCACCGTTATTACGTATGTCTGGCGTCTGAAGAGCGGCAAACCGAAGGAAGAAGCGCCAATGCGCAATTAGTGGCGTACGACGAAAAGTGAGAATAAACCGCGAACAATTGCGAATGAGCGTTAAGGGCGTTTGTCTCCATTTCCTCGCTCATATGATCGAGAGACGCTCTCGTGTTTGACGATGCCGCTTCTCCAGTGGTATTGCCTTTCGCTTCCTTGGATGCTTTCCTTTGGATTTTGCATTTATCTATTCCCTCTTCTCTTTCTCTCTCTCTCTCTCTGAATATATTTGTTTATATTGACGACTCGACATGCGAAGGATGGCGCACCTGATGACGAGAAATTGCGACTCGATTCGCCCTGAATTAATTTCCGGTGTGGTGTCGCCTCGCGAATGTTGCTCCCCGCCTCCAGACCCGTTCTGAGAGCGCTCCATTAAGAGTGGGCGGTTTCGTTTATAGGAAGCTTGCAACCGGCGTTGCTGTGTTTTCGTGCGTGCTTTATTGAGTTAGAGCCACGCGATCTCCGTCTCTTGTTGGTCGCGGACGAGCGTACTCCTCAGTCGGTTCAGCTGTTCGTTCTCCCGTGCTGCATCCACATTAAATTACGCTTTCCCGAGACTGGCAAACCGGTTTCTTTTATTTATTGGCGACTCTGCCTCAGCCTTCAAATATAGTTCATTAGAGAGTCCAATCAATTATTCTCTTCGATTCGAGAAAGAGCGAGTAATTGGTCGATTGTATAATTGTTAGGTAAAATTCCCTCGGAAATCCTTGGCCCTCGTAATAAATGTCGACGTTTAATTCTTTCACATAAGAAAGACGACGGAAGAATGATAGCGTATCCACCGACATTGGTTGTCTTCGCCTAGCGGTCGTTATCACTTTTGTTCGTTCAGCACTATCCCGATCAAAAAGAGAAAAATACAAGGTAACTAAAACAGCCGTCATCCGCGCTTATAGCCAACATACACATTAAAAAAACAATCATCTACTACTAAAATTGCGCGGATGGTGATGGATAGGGATTTATATAAATTTATCTAGCAACCCCCTTAACTTGCTATAAAACGAATAAATTGTGTCAAAAAATATTTTTTTTATTTGTAGAATTAATCTTGAGAGACTATTTCTTGCTTTCAAATAAATAGTGAAATAGGATTGGTGGAATTGATTTTTATTCGGTGGACTGAAAGTACTTTCCCTCGATATTAAGCTGTTATTAAAAATGCCTTTCGAGGGCTACTCGCGCAAATCACTTTCATTGCTTTATGTCGACCTAAAAATAGATTGCAGAAAAAAACTCGTTTTCCGTGCGACGTGCTCTTCCCCTTTCGCGTCACCCGTCCCTGTTGGCGATCGAGGCGATCTCTTGCGGAGAAGCGTCGAGTTAAGGCGTTTTACGGGGCCGGTGTCCCTCTGCAATGAGGTTGCGGTTTCGAATGCCGTCGCAAGGGCGTCGCCGCCAGTTAATCGCCGCGGTTCATTCAGCGGTTCTCGGCGGCGGCGGGATCGGCTCCTTCCGCCGCCTCCGACCCGCGGAGGCCATCAATCGCCCTCCAAAACGAAGAGAGGGGCGGGGAAAGCCTCGGTTCACGACCGAGCAGAAATACTCTCCTCCCGTCCTTGGAGTCCGTGGCCCGGATCCAGGAGAGGGGAATGACGCTCGCAAAAGCGCGCGCCCACCGCGGAAAAAGAGAATTCGCGACTATTTGAAGGTGCACCGTGTCCCTCGACGTGGTTCGGGGTTGCGTTCCTAGAAGACGGTCTGGTACGAAAAAACGTACCTCGGGAGGCATTTATCGATAGGATCCTGCGATATAACGATTTCCTCTACGGAAATTTCAATTCAATATCTCTCAAGTATTCACAAGTTGAAATGGCTTAAAATGCTGAATATTTCTAGATTTTTTTGCCCGAGATTTGGCTTGGCTGGAGGGGAAGTAATAATCGAACAGAAAATGGAGGATCGTTCATGGATAGCTATGCTTGCAAAGAAGCCCGAGTATTTTGAATGTAATACGGTTACTCTCGCCTAACTTGACGTAGTCTATCGAGTAACATAAGCGTATGCATGGACCCGAATCGCCATGAGAACAAAATCTTGCAATTTTTTTTTTGCGGCGTCTTTCTGCGTAAAGAGAGGCAAATCTAAGCTCTTCTTATTTGAAACCTTAAATTATTTTCAAATATAGTGTTTCCCGTATATAACCCCACCCCTTGTACCGTGGATTCATTTACCGCAGGCCTCAATCTTTCTCCCTATTTTCCACATCGACCTTGACAAAAATCTATCTTATTTACTGCGTAGTAATGTCAATGTTTTTCTACTTTGCTGTTTGCGATAATTAAAAAAAATCTGTATTACATACTTGATTCAATGCGATGGAGTCAGATACCTCGGGAGATCTTATTAGGAGGGTCGCTACCGCAGTATAACGGGGTAGCCCTGTATTTTGTATGTTTAAGATATGTCTAACTTGGGAGTTATCTCGAAAGGTAACAATATTGTAACAACGCGATATCGAAAAAGAATATCTAATGTGAAGAACTGTGCCTAGAAGGGTGCTGGTAGGGTTTCCAACTCGTGAGGAGTTGATTCCGAGAGATTTCCGCTCCATGAGTAGGAAATTTCGGGAGAATCCGGGAGAAGTTACTCAAAGGTAAAAAACTCTTAAGCGAAGCATGAAACTTGTATACTTTTATTGATGAGAAAACATAACGAATAGTTAGTCTTAATTTTATCTTTTACTTTCTCCATATACGTAGTGCAGAGAAAGTATTGTTTTCGTAAAAGAATCGTTTTCGAGATTTTAACGGAAATACATGGTCCCCTGAACACGTTCAGACTATTTTCTCAATGATGTCGGTGTGTATGTGCGAGTTTTTTCTGAGCGCTCAAACTCATAAAATAATGGTCAGAGCGACACAAAAATTTATATTTGTAATTTTTATGATAAGTTTTGACTGAAATCGGTTAACGGGCATTGGATGTTAACTCTTGTCATTGTTTCGTTTCCGGCAAATAACTATTGAAAATCTTCATTAATTTAGATGTTACTTATTATAAAAGTTATACTATAAAATATTATTCTCTAAAATATTTGTATTTAACAAATTTTCGTAGAACGTATTATTTAGAAGATTTTTTTCGTAATTTCCGAATAAACAGGGTAACACGTCGAGGAAATAAGATATAACAGAATTTAACGGGAATTTTAAAATTATTTACAATAATCGTACGAATTTGGCACTTGAAACATAGGACGCATGAAGCAATGGTATTTCACTTACCTATCATCGATTTTTTAATCCGTTTCAGTTCTTGTTACAAATTCGTTTTGAACGTGGAAATTCGACGTTATTTTTTGGTGACAAATTTTGTTCGTCATGATGAATTGCATTGTTGCGGATTTCTTTTCTCTTTTACGTAATTCTCTTATATCTGATTCCCCTACGAGAATTTCCTTTATAAACTAATTATTATTAATTATAATACTGTTATAATTAAATAATATAATAATTAATACGGTATACCTATGGATAAAGTCAGATTTTTATAGTACTGTATAGACGCTAGCGAACCCTCCATATTCAATCAATGGAAATATACGAAATATAAAGATGCATGAGACTCACTCGAACCCTTGATAATGTTGCAAACTCTTCAACAAGGATGGTTATTTTAAAATATGAAACCTGCATGGTGATCACCTTGTTATAGGTGAAAACGGGAGAAAAAGGCCTCAATTCGGGAGTCGGGAGAATTTCTGGAACCTTGCCTTATTCCGGGAGACTACCGGCGAATCCGGGAGGGTTGGCAACCCAAGTTGCTGGACATAGGGCAAGCGTGTGCGGGTTCCTCTTAAACTAATTACCAATTAAAGAATCGGTAATTAGTGTTAATTCAAAATTTTAAAAATAAGTACTTATCTTAGATAAGCCCAAGAACTATAACTATCTATTGGGGACACCTAAGAATTTTTTTTCAGCCATAAGACGAGCTCGATAATTCATTAGTGAATTGACTACCGAATTATACTTTAACTTTTCTTGCGTATCGAGTCGCCCCATCCTAAGGACCGTCTTATGGCATTTGGAGGCCATGGGCCCTAATATTTTTGAGCCCCCCTATTTGCAGAGCACGTCTTATTTATCAAATTTTTGCATTGATCGTAAAATGTTGTGACGGTTAATATCTATCTGATTTCATTGAGAATAACAATATACAGTATTTAGGAGATGGGTGGCTGGGGGTATAAAGAAATACTTGAAAAATTAAAATAATAAGTTTACAAAAAGTGTAAGGTAAACTTACGATTTCATATCATATATTTTTTAAACATTCAATGTACAAAACCAAACAGGTTATTTTTTCTGTTTATTTCCTCATGTCTAATAGTTCATAAGTATTTCTCCTCCCCAAATTTTGAGGGTCCCCTCTAAAGTGAGGCCCTGGGCCAATGCCCATGTGGCCTCCCCAATTCCGTAACTTGGGTATGGCGACGGCATTTGCCATAGGCGCCGCTTGCACAAGGCGCCAATCGATCCCACACAAAATGCCAAAAGGTTATTTTACTATGAATAAGCATTAATTTAATGCCCAAATGTTAAAGCTATTGCTAATAAAAATTATTATTCTTTATTAAAACTTAGGAAAAATCATTTTCTACTCAAACGAGATATTTCCTTAAAATTTTGCCATAGGCTTCAAATCTCCCAGGTACGCCTCTGGGTCTCCCCCTTAAGACGGCTATGCCCCCGTTAGAGAAACGGTTTCATCTCTCCGCCCTTGGCGGCAGATCCGTCCGTGGCCTCCGAATCGCCTCAACCGCTCTCCCTTTTGAGCGTCTAATAGCCCATCTCGAGCCCGTCTAGCCGATCTCTCGGCAATCATGACCTACGCCATTCCTCGCTCAGCCGAGCGGCTCGAACGGTCGCGACTGCACGCACGCCAATCCGAAAGGGAACGCGTTTCGGACTTTGGAGCGATCCCCACTCGCTCCTGAGGCCGTCGACCGCCTCTCCCCGCGCGCCGCCTCCGCACTGACGGAAAGCGATCCGAAAAAACCGCCCATTTGTAGCGGAGCGAAAGAACATAGCGAGGGGCGCGTAACATCCACGCGTGCTACCGCGTGGCGTGTTCGTTGGTGGCGGGACACCGTGAAGCGTGTTGGCAACGCCCGACTCACGGCAAAAAAAGATTTGCGTGTGCTTTTTGCTAGGTTCCTCCGATTAATCGTTTTCCTCTAAAGTCCCAAAGGACGCCACCTCTTGGGAACACTGTTCAGCGTTGCGTACAAAGATTTCTCCCGAGTTAAGTTGGGTGTACTTGTCCGTCAAATTCCTATGTTGTAATAATTTGTGCGGTCTTACATTAAGGTGACCGACTTTTCAGGAAGCTAAGGAGGGACATTTTCAAATACATTTATCTAAATATTAAATTGGCGTGTTTATGGTGCATTTATTGATGGCTCAGCCTTAGAAATATGTAATAGATATCAGACAGCTTAGTGTGTTCAGTGAGAGTGTTTCGGGGCGGTTTAAATTACAATTTGGGGTATAAATCACGGTATTTCAAAAAGAAGAACAAAAGTTGGGACATTTAACAAAGCGGGGCGAGTGATGAAAAAGAGGGACACTTCCTCCAAATTTGAAACGTTTGGTCAACCTATCTATCTTACATAGATTAGCGTTAACCTACTAACTGGATAATTATTAAAAGAGTGTGTTATTTATTAAATTCAGATTTTCTTACATTTTGTAATTTCTACTCTACTAAAGGAGAGAGAATCTTACAATGGTATGGACACGTAAAAAGGATGAGAGAAGGAAAATGGCCAAAAGGAGTACCTGAATAGTCTCCACCTGGAAGAAAGGAAAGGGGAAGACCCTTAAATTCGTGGAGAGCTAGGGTAGGACAATTGATGGAGGAGAGAGGGATGAAAGATGACGAATGGAAGAACAGAGAGGAATGGAAATTGACAGCCAGCACCCGATACAGGAGTTGGAAAAGCTAGATATATTGATACTAAGTGTTCTCGAGTATCTGAGACGAAAAATACTCAACAAATATGGGTGAAACTTTCTCGGGTGGCGAGCCAGGTCGTACGACAGAGTTAGTCGTCGAAACGTCGGCAGAGATCGTCGATACGACCCGGCTCGCCACCCGAGAAAGCTTCACCCATCAAATACGCCGGGAAAGCACCAAATCTTTCTTGACTCAACAAATATGATGGCCAAGGCGGCGCCTCAGGAAGTGGGAGGGATTACATTATCAGTGAGCCGTACGTCAAAGCCTAGGATGAGGCATTTCAGTTTCCTGAAGGTTGTTTCGCAGATCTATTTATACTTTTACGGCTACAAACGGAATAGAAGCGACGGCGTTGGAGCAAATTCAACAACCGCCACGATTCGGCCGTTGAATAATTACATCCTGCGTCGGTAAATGAAGAGTAGGTACAAACTCGAAATCATTATAATTTTTAGAGTCTAGAAGGAATATTTAAGGCATTGCAAAAGTAGGAAAGAAAATACCGCGCACTATGCATTCATGTTCTCAGTTATACCAGAGTGTCTAAAAAGCCCATCTAGAGGCAGCACATCTCGGGGAAGATCCGTGATTGGGTCAAATTAGTCACTTTTTCTCTTCCTTCCTACTCATCTCCCTCCTCTTATGTCTCTCTTATTTCTCTTCTCTAA
Organism: Tanypteryx hageni; assembly: GCA_028673005.1. NCBI lineage: Eukaryota > Metazoa > Arthropoda > Insecta > Odonata > Petaluridae > Tanypteryx > Tanypteryx hageni. The sequence continues at coordinate 128,470,337 of CM054116.1, read as the reverse complement.
TCCGCCACTCCCTCTTCATTTATCCTCCCACATCCATTCACTCTTACTCCCCTCTTTGATCCCTCCCACTCCCTCCTCTTCTTCCTCTATCCCTCCTTTTCTCTCCTCTCTCCTCCTTCCTCCCTTTATCCCTCCTCTTCTCCCTCTATGTGTCGGCCTTGGTAGACGGTTGGTTAGAGTATCTGCCAATGGATAGTAGGGTCGCGGGTTTGAATCCCGCCTCGGACATGGATGTTTGTGTTTGTCAGGGTTATATGTAAGAATGGACATGATTGTCCAAATATCGCCCTCAATAAAGACGATCATTATTATTATTATTATTATCATCCCTCCCTTCCTTTACTCTCTCCTTCCTCCCTTTAACCCCCTATCCCTCCTCTTCTCCCTCTATCCCTCCCTTCCTCCTCTCTTCTCCTTCCTTCCATTATCCCTCCCTAACTCCTCAGTATCTCATTTCCTCCTCAAATCAACTCTTTGCTTGATCCACCTTTCTCCTTCTTTTCCTATCAGGTGTAGGGCAGAGCGGGGCCCACCCGTGAGACGGGGGCCCTTAGTGGGTGGCAAAGTGGTCTCACTGGAAGCTTTGGGCCTCGTGTGTGTGTGTGTATGAGAGTGTGTGCGCGCGGGCGATTCGCGCGAAGGAGAGAGAGAGATTGAGAGGGGGATGATATCTCCTAGGGTGGTCCATGGACCGCAAGGCCACACCTTTTTCTCCCCCCCCCCTTTCCCATCTATCTCTCTCCTGCCACCGTACGCTCGCGCGCACACACACGCACGCACGCACCTCCCCCGCCCATTCTCACATCATTATTCCATCCCCTCCGGCTCGCTCTTCGCCCGAGCGCCTTGAGGCCATCCACCTTCCATCCCCCAACACACGTCTCCCTCCTTTCCGCAACACTTAATTTACTCCCATCCATCCCCTTCCCCCCCCCCCCCCTCCACTCTCCTTTCATCCTCATTCCTCACCTTCATCCTGTTTTGGCTTCAGTTGCACCGGCTGAACGCGGCTGCCCCGTGTAAGTGACCAAGCGGCTAATTCTGTTTCGTGTGAAGAGTCGATGAAAATATTCTGCAGAATGAGATTGTCGATTTATTATAGAGCCCCAATACTTGAACATCGAGTGGTTTGTGTTAACAAAATTAATTTTAGCGTGTGTATATTAGTAGAAAGGGGAAAAATATCTTCTTAGAGCTATCGAAAAATAGAGTCATGGAACTGTGCGTTACAAACTCCTTATTTATATATTCTAATTATTATTAAATCCATTTCGAGAGTAATTCGCTATAGATTTTTCGTAAAAGTCATCTTCGAACCCGCAGAATGACGCGCTATTTTTTTAGAGCGTATTTCAAAATTCACCGTAGTCGTTTGTATACGAATAAGTTATTTACTTAGCGATGTATTTTAATGTTGCGTGTGCCTCGGTCAGAGAAATTAACGTTGTCGTCCTAAGTATTATGTGAATCCATGCCGTTGGAAGTAACACTCCATACTAAACTACCTCTTGGTTTCGCCATGAGGATGGCGTAGCGGGAAGTAGTGGAAATAAATCGATCGACGTCTGTAGATGTCTCTTTCTCGTTAGGCCCTTTCCCTTCATCCGAAGAACAGTACGACTATTCTTCGGCGACAATCGAAACCGTTTCGCTCGATATTATTAATTGCCGTTTCACACCGCTTCTCCGCGTTTTCTATTTATTGCACCATGTAATCAAGAAGCGCCTTGGAAAGTTTAATTTATAAATAGCGCAAGCGAAGCAAACAGTGCGTGTTGCGTAGGATATGTCCTTGTCGAGAGGAGGAGTTTAGAGGCCAAGGTCGAGAGGAAAATCATGCGTCGAAAGGGATGACACTCGACGGAGGAGAAGCGGCGGCCATGTTTGAGTATGTGTAATGTGCGGCGTGTAATACGAGTCGAACGCGACATATGGGATTGGGATAGTTATCTCGCGGGGAATAGAGGCGGCAGGATAGCGATGTGCGAGGGGGAGGGGAAGAGGGAGGGGGAGAGTGGAGGGGGTTATATTAGTAACGATGAGAGAGAGCACTGATTACTCGGATTTGAAGTGTTGTTTGGAGATTTGAGAGAGGCTGGATTAAGTCGTGAGGGACGCAATGAGATGCCACGCGTGCAGTAATGAAGAGAATGGCGGTGGGAGGAGGAGGGAAGGTCAGTGAAGCAAGTGAGGTAATGAGGAGAGAAACATCTGGAAGGGGATTTGGAGGAGGGGAAGGGGGGGGGGGATGGGGAGAAAAACTAAGAGACCGCGGTGCAGGTGAAAATCAACGGTGAAGGAATAACAGCGGCTTGTTTGTTTTTTAATCGTAGGGATTATGTTATTGTGAGCGTTGTTATTATTTTTGATTCGATGCTCTCTCTCTCTTTCTCTCTCTTTATGACGCAATATATTCAGGGATAATCGATGGTCTTAAAGTTTTCCTGGCGTTTCTCCAGACTTCTTGATAGAATAAGGAAGGACGGATATTTAAAAACAGACAAGATCATTAGCATTTAAATGGAATGATCCTCTTATTAACCGGGCGTTGAGAAACGGCTTTTGATTTTCAAAATAGTTGACATTTCTTGGGATTAGGTTTTATTAGTTGTAATTCATGAAAATAATTTTATTTTTTAACCGCGATGGAGGGTATGCATTGCGATAACGGGTTTATTGCTTGAGAAATGTTGGGGAATATTCATTGAGATGGGTACTGCACATGCAAGGCCGGTCCTAGTCAATTGGCGGCTCCCTTTAACGTCATTGATAATCAGTATTGTGAGAAATTACCGATAATTGATACGAATAAAAAGGCAATAATTAGAAGAAAAGTTTCAATTAAAAACATAATGAATTAGGTCTGTTTGGATTTTATTGTATCTTATGGCAAATTTCTATCAATCAAAAGTATATTTTTCTTCCTTCACGAATTGCGAAATCAGCAATTAAAGTCGAATAAACGAACTGCGATGCTACAGAATTTTCAATTGAAATAATAGCATGATCAACCAGACTTTCTTGTGTCATCGTTGAACGCAAGTATTAATTAATTTTAACTTTGAAAAGCTACGTTCACCGATAGCTGCTGTGACCCCTTTCAGTAAACAGGCTTAATCCGTCAATGTCACTTTTAAATTCATCCTTTTGTCCGGAAAGCAATAGTTCCAGGTCGTTGCACTTTTAAAGCAATGCACCTACAGACATGTTTTTCAGTGTCGAAATACAGGGTGATCATTTTAAATGAGAACCCATAGAAAATTTAACAACTTCGAGTAAAAGAGTGTTAGAGACTTGGAACTTAGAAGTAACAATCTTTATTGACTGCATGATGTCGCCATTTGTCGACATCCTGCGATACTACGAATGCGCATGCAAGTGCAAGCAATGAACAAACATGGCGTTCAGTGTATAGGTGCGAGTGTTTATGGTGTAACGTTACTTCAAATCAGAGTCGTTTTAAACTACTCAGGGTGATTACTGTCGGCAATTGCGATGTTGTATGGCACCAACGAAATCTACGTTATGGAAGCTTGTGAAAATGTTCAGGGAGACTGGAAATGTGAATGTTGTGAGTCGTGTTCACTCGTCCACTGTTCTGACCGAGGATCGTTTAGCACAGGTTAGCGAGATTTAGATTTGTCGCCGTTAGACTTCTTTCTGTGGGGTTTTATCAAAGGCAATGCCTACAGCAGCAATCCACGCAATCTGAATGAATTGAAAACCAACCAACATCATTTCCAACATCACACCCATCACGCTGCAGGCAGTGTCTTTAAACATGCTTCGTCGTGCTCAGTTATGTATGCAACATGTTGGTGGTCATTTTCAACATTATTTGTGACAATGTAAGTAATGTCGGACAATAAAGGTTGTTAATCCTAAATTTCATGTCTCTAGCACTGTTATTAAAATTTTCATGGGTTCTCATTTAAAATGATCACCTTGTACTATACAAAAAGTCGAAGTTTTTATTAAAACGCTTTAACTGCTGAAATATAGGGCATAAAGCTTGCCGATTCATACGCAATATTTGAGTTTGTACGCCATTCTTTTAACCAGCCATGTTGGCTCCTTGTGGTAACTTTGACCACGGCAATTATTAATGGAAATCCCAAATCATTCAAATTTTCTATTAACGCTTCTAATAATCCACTACCAGTGCCTTTACCAACTTTCCATAAGCCAACAAAATGTTCAAAAGTATTGACTGAGTTGCCTACGATTTCGACAAAACAAACCACCACCGTCATTTGCTCTTTATAGATAACTAGGGAGATGCCCGTTGAAATTCAAAGTTTTTAAAATAAATTTTCGTGAATAGATTCGACGCGAAATTGTTATCCAAGTCAATAGTACCAAATTACACGAAACCGGCAACAGTGCGAATCGCTAAGAATGCGTCAAATTATCGCGTTAAAACTGATCTGTTGATAGATTCGACGCGTATTCAAAAATCGTTGACAGGAAAACAAACTTTCGTTCTTTTAGGCGTTCGTAGTTTCAAGCCTTAAACTCTTACCATTATTCTAAGTAATTTTAATATGCGAATGATTGATTTTCTGCATTTAAATGTATTCCTACTCGTAAACAACGCAACGAATGTTGTATACATTCGTTGCTATGAGAATCATTTCCCTCTCCTTCATTCTCTCTCTCTCTCGTATTAAAAGCATTTAAAGCATTCTTTCATCCATAAGGATTGAAATAACAATGTAATGGGTTGGCAAGGCAGCATCCCGTTAAAGTGGCAAGATTTCCCCAAAATATGTGAATTAAACGTTTAAGATGAGGAATTTCAAACTATAGGTGGAAAAAGATGAACAGAATAAGAAATTTTATATTTTTTCTTTAAAATGGTTCAGATCCGAAGATCGTAGGTTAATTATTTCTAATTTAGATCTCAAAAAGAATAAAAGCCTTGACGTCGAAAAGTCGATTTTTACGTTATTTTTTGGGAAATAGAATTGTCTTCCTTGGAGTCGAACCCAGGGCATTTTTCGAGATTTATTTTTTTCATCACCTTAAAATATGCGAATTTAGTATTCTTGCCAAATTTCAAAAATGTATCTTGATCTTTTATCGAGTTATTCGTATTTTTATAGCGTGACAGAGGGAGCCACAAAGGGTACAGAAGTAGGCTTTTATGGACATTAGATATTTGGCGAAAATCCAGAATAATGGAATAATATTTTGAACAGATTATGATATTTTTTGTATTTTCCAACGTGTGACCGTTGATCCGATATATACATTCTGCAAGATAGTGATTTCGAAAAATGCCTCCCATTATCATCATAATCAGAAGCTTTTCTCGCCGGTTTCAACCAAAAGCGCTGATTGTTGCTTCTGAATGCAAGCCAGTGCGAGCCAATGTAATTGCAGTCAATGTCAGTAGATTCTCTTTTGTCGCGATCACATTCGGTTACATTGTTTATCGAGCCACTTATTGCTTGCCCGGACGAAACTTTTGATGGATGAAATTCTTCGTTAATAGATCGAGAAACTCCTTCAATTTTTTCTTTAGCTACCAAACTAGTCTTAAAATTGTTAAGAATTACTTCTCTTTGTAATTCGATAAATGCCTATTCGTCCCTCGTTCGTTTATGTTGTAAAACGTCAGAATGTTTTACTCCCTCTAACACCAGATATTGTTATTTAAAGGATTGGTTCGCAAGTGACGCCTTTGAATTTCTACAGGTAATTTATCACGTCCTGTAAAAATTAAAAAAATATTAACTTAAGTGAAAGAAACACAAGTAAGTATTGCAAGAGTATATTGTTGGAAATATCGACTGGTCGGTCATATCACATATTAAAATTTTATGGCACTAAGCAAAAAGCAGTCAAGGTAAAATAATTGTGTAATTTAGTAAGATACGGATTGACTGTACTGGAAACAAGTACGTACTCCATTATTGAATTCTAACTATCCTAGCAAATAATACACTCCGAATCGGGTGGAAATCATGCGAATTTTCATTTCGCTGTTTTTATGCAGGGCATGCTGGAAATGTTAGCGGTTCCAGAAAACATCTCAGAACCAGTTTCGTTTAAAAGAATTAGAGACTCGGCTACACTTCTTCGACTGTTCGATGAGGCGTACGACCGATGTCGCTTCCGAGGAATGGATGAGCACTAGTCAAGGTTAGAGACTGAGCCGCGCTCAGACAAAATTGTCCGTGGAGGAAAAGAATTGCGACGATCATCCACCAGGCAATACGTATGGAATTAGCGATACTAATTAAACACAAAACCGGTTTAATACGCAAGGAGACAAAAGACTTTCACACCGACCACTTCACAGCAAGAAACACTTTTTCCATCCGTCACAAACGCATTGGGCTTATTACCACTTGAACGAAATTCTTGCAGCAGAATGGCAGAGAGTTAATCTTGGTCGAGATTGCTAGGCGTCAAACACCGGATAACCATATGGTACGGAAGGCAAAGGACCGGTCTGCTGAAACTTATATATTAACGTTTTATCAATTAGTCATTCTTTTCCATGATAAAATGTCCTCTCCATTATATTATGTACTTGATTTTAAATAAGGTTTGATTCACTCTCCTTGAATAAATTACCGGGTCTTGTATGTCTGAACTCGCCGCTGGATGTATTTAAGTGTGACCAATCAAAGGGACCTCTCTCTTCTACACTCCAGCAGTATACTGTAACTAATTTGTTTCACATCCTTCACCCATTGCCGCGTCCATTTTGTTTAACCCTCCATCCACCACACTTGAGGAACTTTTCTCCGAAACAGGAGCTTGCCCCTTTGACCCCCCCTGGACTTCACGCCATCTCCTCTTTGTTGACTCCCAACCCCTTTTTTCCGAAGAACGAGGTGCATTTTCAGTCTCTCCCATCTCCACACCATTCTTCCCAGAATCAAGAGCATTTCTGGGAAGACATGGACCATTACCGTCGCCTCCGGGACTCTTTTTTCTACCACCAGACACGTTTAAATATCACCAGTGGCGTGCCAGACACTCCCGCGCGGCGGGAGATCCATGGCCAAAGAGGGCCCAAATCTTTTTTGTGGGGCCTTTAAATTCCCTCCAAAACTTAAAATTTGTTTTGGCGGGGATCTACACATTTTTCCGGTACGACACAATCGCTAAACGATGTACAGTGGAAATCACTTAACACGAAATTGGGCATCGCTTAGTATCGATTAACACGAAATACATGCTCGGTCCGTTCCAGCGCCAGTATTTTTAAGTCTATTATTATTCGCTTAACACGAAGAACCGTTTAACACGAGTCTTATTCTCGGTCCAAAAGAATACGATTCTATGTTAATCCATTCTGATAACACGAAATGATAGTTGAGAGAGCCCCAACTCCCTTTTCTCAACTACCATTTCATACTGTCACCACATCAATTTTAACAGACAGATTCATGGTGGATTCTGTTAGACCGGATACAGTAGTCGATATTAACAAGATTGGAAAGGTGTACTCCATGCCGGAGTACACAGTTTCCAAATGCGTTCTTTGAGATTTCACAATGTTCTCAATATATTTCGCTCAGATGAGTATTTAACGAGAAGCTAACATGTAGGTCTCTATGTAAAGTAGTCGTAATTATTGTCCGATTTTAACCAAAATTGGAATCAGTCGACCAATTTTAGTAAAACTTTCCAATACCAAATTTGATCAAAATACGTCCAGCGGTTCCCGAGTTGAAACAAGGAACATTGTAAATTACATGTAGGTCTTCATGTAAAGTAGTCGTAATTATTGTCCGATTTTAACCAAAATTGGAATCAGTCGACCAATTTTAGTAAAACTTTCCAATACCAAATTTGATCAAAATACGTCCAGCGGTTCCCGAGTTGAAACAAGGAACATTGTAAATTACATGTAGGTCTTCATGTAGAGTGGTCGTAATTGTCGTCCGATTTTAACCAAAGTTGGAATCGGTCGACTACTTTTACTGAAACTCCCAATACCAAAGTTCATCAAAGTACGTCATGCTGTTCCCGAGTTTTAACATGCGGACGGACGAACGAACGGACGGACGATTGGACGAACGAACGAACGGACGGACGAATTGACGGACGAACGTCAGTGCTGAACATAATGGAGCTTTGTTTAATTTCGTAAGAGAGAACGTTTGTGCACACATACGATAAATATCCATAAAAAATTTTACTTGTATTTTTTACGGAAAAGGAAAGCACCAGCTGAGTTCAATCCTGCCGGGCCACACACTATGTGTCGGCGGGCCAATTTTGGAGAATACACTCGGCGTTCCTACAACGCTGACCATTTTAAATCCTCTAAATATGTATGCATAGCTTGTTGCCTTAAGCCGTGTATTATTTCACAGAAGTAACAATCCAATATTGAGGTTTATCTAACTTTATTACGGGGCACTGGCCATGCTAATCCCATGTACTGAAAGCATGTAGGGCCTTCTGTCTAACCAGGAACAAGTAACACGCTTCTCGCGCTCTTTTGGTAGTATGTATTTTGTACTATGATGTCCATTTTCTTGTTGACGTCTCCAACCTGCCGATTAATATGCCTATTTCACACCTTCTAACATGTACATATTTTAACTAGATCCCCATTTAATCGATCCCAGATGCGAAATCTGTCATCTGATTCTTGGCTTTTTGAGAAGGTAACAAAGGAGAATTTCATCCGGTTAATGCATGACTACGAATTACGTTCGAGTTGATTTTATCGTTTCTATCAGAGTCGACCTACCAGCGCACGAAAGCCATCCTTGTAATCGGATATTGTCCTCTGTAATAAAAAAATCCACGACATTGGGAATACCGAGCTCGAGTTTCTGACGGCACACGAATCATCATCCGTATCGTTGAGGATTTCCTCCCATCCGATCGAAGGCAAATAACGACGAGGGAGGAAATATACGATTTGTAAACATTTGTCGCGAGGGTCTTTCACTCTCGCCCTCCGCTGCGGTAAACGCCGCCACGGAACTTTTTCCGCCTTCCGCCGTCTCTCGCCCTCTCGCCTCCGCAACTCATTCACTCGTTTCGGAGGCGTAGGCCTCACTCATATTTCAGTTAACTCGGAGGGCTCTTCATCTTTTTTCTTTCGCCTCTCGACCTTCCATTCATTTTTTCCTCCAACTCCAAATTAGCCACTCGCTCGTCTTCATCCGATCCCCTTTCGCCCCCTCCTCGCTCGCCCTGCCCCCTCGCTCGCCCTGCCCCCTCGCTCGCCCTGCCCCCTCGCTCGCCCTGCCCCCTCGCTCGCCCTGCCCCCCTCGCTCGCCCTGCCCCCTCGCTCGCCCTGCCCCCTCGCCCGCCCTGGTCCTTGCTCGCCCTGCCCCCTAGTTTACCCTGCCCCCTCGCCCCCTCTCCCCCACCAGGCGTACGCGCAGATCTCCACCCCCACATTTCACTTCTCCCTGGCCTTCGACTCGCTCCTCTGCCGCCCCACGCTCTCACTCTCACCTGCCCATCACGTGACCGCTCCCTCCTCCCCTCCCCCACCCCCCCTCCACTCCCTTTCCCCCCTCCACTTTATCTCTCGCCACTCCTCGGCGATCAGCACCACCCCACCCTCTCTCCCTCCCTCTTCCCACGCATGCAACTAACTGTCTCTCTGGTTTCATTTGTTTCTCCTTTCTCCCTCCCTCCTCATATTCACCTCGACCTCCAATTTCCTTTGCCATTTCTCTGCGTTAATTCGTTTCATGCTCCACGAGTTCGTCTTCAGTTATTGTTAGGCTGCTATAGATCACTTACTCTTGCCGTAATGAACCAACTTCAAATTTCAATTGTTCTAAGAGTAAATTTCTACTCACTGTTATTTTCATATGTTGACTCGAATTCCAATTACAATAATACCCCGTTTAACGCTGCTCCGTACAACGCTGATTCACTATAACGCGCTTTGTTCTCGGACCAATTTTTACTTTCTCCACACGTTTTTGTGGGCGCTCTAACTCAAGAACTAATTACCAGATCATCATCAAATTTCATATTTAACATTTTTAAGTTGTTAAGTGTTACGCTATGGGAAAAAAATAAAAAAATACAAAACATGTGATTTGATTTTATTGCACATTTTCGGTATTTAGCAGGAAATTTTCAGCCAAAATAACTGACAACTGCCGAAATCATCAGTCGAACAACAGCAGAAACACCACGCTCTCAGAGCAACGTATGGTTTTCTTTAAATATCTCACGGAATTGGACACCTATTGGTGGTATTGGGCGCTGATTATGAAGGGAGGGTGTGTGGAATATATTACAGTGTGAGGAAATGACAAGAAAGCTGCGACAGTTAGTATATTGCAGGATTTCTGGAATGTAGCAGATCTGCTACATTGCGCATTTAAGGATTAATTATTTACAGTACAGTAATGAATTAGGATTTTAGGAATGCATCTCCATAAGTGTTATACTAACATGACCCCGCATGACGCTGATTCAGTTAGCGCTCTCGTTTTCAGGAACGCGCATCTCCAGCGTTAAACGGGGTATGACTGTACACGAATTTTCTAAAAATTAAAATGATCTTTAACTTTTCTTAATTCTTGAGTCACGGAGTTCGGATTCTATTTTTTGGGAAGCTGTAGGGGAACTTTTGTGCTCCCTTATCGCTTCTTTCGATTTGAATTGGTAATCGACATCATGTTGTTTAACCCTCGGGTTTTATTCCGAATGAAAACGTCTTTTCCTCATATATCCACCTCCTGCCGGTCGAATCCTCATTCGCCATCGTCTCATGTATCCGTTTCATTCCCAGCTGTTCTTATCGCCTTATATATATATATATATATATATATATATATATATATATATATATATAAGGCGATAAGAACAGCTGGGAATATATATATATATATATATATATATATATATATATATATATATATATATATATATATATATATATATATATATATATATATATATATGAATGGATTTTTCAGGTTTAAAAAAATATTTGATTCAGAGGGTAAATATCGGGTTTTGTTATTTTCCTTTTCATCCGAGTTAAATTCGTGTATAAATAAGTTACAGATTTTTCGAGGTTTTAAAAAAAGTTCAATCTCGAGTAATTTTCGGTTTTTATTATTTTGTAATTTGGACAAAGTGATTTTTAAATAAAGATCTTGTTTAAAAATTTAAGTTTTATCAACAATCAAAACTTTTTACTATACCTTAAATATGGTTGAGAGTGTAATATATCTTGTGTTAAACGCCTCCAGGTGGAGAGGAACATCTCGCAGGCTGCACAAACATCTTGCTTCCTGTTCAACTTCTTTTGAAAACACCCCAGATATTAGTGAAATAATTTTTCTTTCGTAGGGTTTTCAACTAACAGGCACCCGGGCTCTTATTTCCTTATCCTATCAAATATCTAACAGCGACTAGCTAAGGCGCATCCTTGACTATTCGTGGCGTGAGCAAACCAAGGAGATTCAGATTGTGTTACAAAGTAAACTTACGAATAAATTGTTTAGAAAGAGAATAAACAGACTGATCACTGATATCTCAGACTGCACTCAAGTGCTGAGGTGCCTACAAGTACCAGAATAGAAATTCGGTGACCAAATCTAAAAAACTTGTTTAAAGAAAACTAATAATTTCGGTTTTTTCTGTTTTTACCCGAAATTTAAAAAAGGCAATCGGAGTGTAAAAATCTGCTAAAAATCGGATAAAACCCAAAAAATCCAAACCCTAATTATATATTGGAAAGCCGCCCAATTTGAAAAGTAAGGCACGTACCAATCTCCGTTTCCTAATAAACTATATGCCTATAGTTCTCTTTCCTATTTTGCCGTTATTCTTACGTATCACTTGACTCGTATCTTTATCAAGAAGTTAATGTCGCTATAACCGTTCCTTTTACCGAGAGAATCTGGTTTCGATTCCAGTCTACTCGTCGAAAACAACTTCTGGCTACGATTCTTCGGTTTCTTCCTTTAGAGGCGGAGTTTGCTTAAACTTTGCCACTCGAATATTTATATTGGGAAATTGAATACTTATATCACATTGTTTAGTGGCTGCCGCGTGTAACTATTTTCTTTTGTCTTCATAAAAGTACGTAAGCAGGCGTGAGGGACTTGGCTTTTCTCGTTGAACGTTGTCTCAACGCCTCTTAGCCCATCGAGTAATTCGAATTTATGGCCAAGTTTCTCTTTCTCTGTCTTTATGGCCTCCTCCTTTCCACATTCCTCATATGCGTCGCTCTCCTCCCGTTCTCCATCCATTCCTCTTCAGCCCTTTTCCATTCATCCTGATTTTTTCATTTCTCCAGCATCCTTTTAATCCGCCTTCATCTCTTTTCGCATCTTTCATATCCGCCATTAAACGCGTCGATCCTTATAGCCTCTTTTCCTCTCCTGCCACCTGGTTTAACTGCTCTTTCCCACGGAATGCCTGATTCCCCCCCCCCCCCTCCTCTCTCCTTTTCTTTCTCTCTCTCTTTTTCTCTCTCACCCTCCCTCCCATCCCCGACCTTCCACCCCCTTCTCCATTGACTTTGCCGCCTCTCTCTCCCTCTCTCTGTTTCCTTGCATAATTCCGCCCTTTCCTGTCCCCACCCACCTCCGTCCCCTCGGGCACCCGCCCCTCGCCCCATTACCTTTTCTCCTTCCCCTTTTCTCCTTCCCCTTTTCTCCTTCCCCTCTTTCCCCACCCCTCTTCCCTCATCGCCTTCTCCTTTTGCAGACCACCCTCCGACACGTCTTGAGCAGACTGCATGGCGTCAGACCTCGCTTGATTCCGCTCCTCTCTCTCTCTCTCTCTCCCTCCCTCTCTCTCTCTCTCTCTCTCTCTCTCTCTCTCTCCCTCTCTCTCTCCCTCTCTCTCTCTCTCTCTCCTACCCACCCTCTATTATTCCCACCTACCTTCTCACTCCTATCCTCCTCCATATTTCTCTCTCTCTCACTTCCACATTCACTCCTATTGTGGAGATCGCCGATTTTTTCCGGAGTGACAGACGTCGGTTTGAAAACTCGCCTAGGATGCTGAGCCGTTCAAGGTCACAGCAAGAGGTAACCCGGATGGACTCTCATTCTCTCCATCTCTCTCTTTGCCCCTGTTTATTGTGACATTGTTTCTCCTGAGGGCATTCATATGGAGGTTTTAAGATCTGACTCCACCCCTCCTCCATCCACTTCCTTCTCTCCTTGACTTCCCTCCCTCCGCCTTATTCCCTTTACTGCCAGCCCTATATCTCCTTCCATCTTTCTCTCCCAATCTCCTTTCTTCCTATTTCATTTCCCACACCACTTTCCCTCTCTCCCTCTTTCCCTCTCTCCCTCTTTCCCTCTCTCCCTCTTTCCCTCTCTCCCTCTTTCCCTCTCTCCCTCTTTCCCTCTCTCCCTCTTTCCCTCTCTCCCTCTTTCCCTCTCTCCCTCTTTCCCTCTCTCCCTCTTTCCCTCTCTCCCTCTTTCCCTCTCTCCCTCTTTCGCTCTCTCCCTCTCTCCCTCACTCCCTCTCTCCCTCTTTCCCTCTTTCCCTCTCTCCCTCTTTCCCTCTCTCCCTCTTTCCCTCTTTCCCTCTCTCCCTCTCTCCCTCTATCCCTCTCTCCCTCTTTCCCTCTCTCCCTATTTCCCTTTTTCCCTCTCTCCCCCTTTCCCTCTCTCCCCCTTTCCCTCTCTCCCCCTTTCCCTCTCTCCCCCTTTCCCTCTCTCCCCCTTTCCCTCTCTCCCCCTTTCCCTCTCTCCCCCTTTCCCTCTCTCCCCCTTTCCCTCTCTCCCCCTTTCCCTCTCTCCCCCTTACCCTCTCTCTTTCTCTTACTCTTTCTCCCTCTTTCTCTCCATTTCTCTATCGTTCTCTCCCCCCTTCTCTTTCTCTCTCACGGTGATATTGATACCGTGGAGACTTGTCCGCTGTCTATGCCGCTCGGTTTTTGTGTTGCTGTGGTTACACGCCATGTGTTTCGATGGCGCTGCGGATGATTCGACTGCTCGGAAAAACAAAACGAGCCTTCGATGAGATTTTGTCACATCCCTTTCCTTAGGCCACAAAATCACTTCGCGAAATATCTCTCCCGGATTCGTCGATCATTCTTATTCGGGTCTCTGAGGGTCTCTCCAATTCCAACTCGTTGTGGTCGCTGTGGAAACGACTCTTCCTCAGAAATTGAAATTTAATATTGGAAGGTGTTATGACGTGAATTTGTCTTCGATATATTTCGTATTTGGTCCCTTTAGGTGAAAAACTCGGCAGAAAGGTGTCGTCTCTCATTCGTAACTGTTCGTGGAATATATTCTCTCTCTCTCTCTCTTGTCTGGAATACGGCATCTGTTGAGTTATATAAACATTTTAAAGCAGAGGCTACTAAACCTGTCGCCCTTTTGATTGATTTAAAATTAGTTAAAAGTATGAAGCGATTGTGATGAAGGTGGAAGGTAGCCGTGATCCAAAAGGAGAAATCAATAATAGACCTTAAAAAAGAAACCTAACTAATGGTGGTTCGTGGTAGAATGATGTCATGGTAAGAGAATTTCAAAAGGTTGAAAACCTACTAATTATAGGATGATTAACTTTTTGTTACGGTAAAATCCCTTTTTCCCGGAGTATATTTTTAACAAAAATGCCGTTTTTCCAAAATATAAGCAGTAGTAGCTGCATAAATATATGTCTGATGATGATATACGCAGTGATAACTCTGATTCGGTTCGGTGCATCTCTCTGCAATAACTTGCACCAGAAATTCGTGTTCTGTTATCATCTGGTTAAGATTAACCCCGGTCATTGAAGCAAAACATCGAAGAAACTATTTCTCAACGTTTCACGAAGAACTGAGGATTTTCAAACAATTAGTAATGCCATTTCGTTATATAGAAGTATACATATGAGCTTTATATGTATTTTTTCAATAAAATTCTCGGGATTGATTCCCAATTTATATTTTCCGAGAAATTTGATTTTACATAATGAACTCATTATTTAACAAGACGATCCAAACGGAACTTATGATGCCTACTTTCCATTTAATCGTTTATTAAATTATTACATATATTAGCTTTTATAGATTTAAAATCACCGCGGTTATGTTGCTCTTTGTGTTCCAAAATTTCATTATTTAGTCTTATGAAATATTACAAACACATCGAACGAAATATTAAATTGATCACGCGTATTTGTGCGGTAAAAATGACGCGCGTATGTATTAAAATATTCAGAATCCGAGTCGAGCAGTAGTCGTTGCTATGGCAACACGCTTGTAATGAGTGATAAAAACTGCAAAAAGCTTGTATTTACACGAAGTTCTAATAAATACGATCGATAAGCAAAATTCTACTGTAAAAATTAGAAATCTCATTCCTTTCCTAAAATAATAGCACAAAAGTCGCACCGATATTACAATTCTAAGATATTTTAATGGACAAGAGAAAATTACCCTGCACGATGGTTTTCAGATTTTCCATGTGAATCAAATGATAAGGACATTTCCTGGAATCGAACCCGGGACTTTCAATCTTCGCAACAAAAACTATCCTCGGGAGCTCGGCTCCAGTAGCAGGAAATTTCCACCAAGTGTCATGAATATCGGTCTGTTGGTGCAAAACTTAATAGGAGGGGACGGACAGACAGACAGCGACAAAACTATAAGCCTATTTCCATTCTGGAAAGTAGGCTAAAAATGGGACTTTAATGTAATTTTTCCCGTTTATGCGTTACATACTTACGTATCTACGAATCCTCTCTCTTCACTTGAGTGTTATTTTTATTTATTGGTGTTAGTCTTTAACTAGAATGACCCTCCCGGCCTCAAATAATCAAATAATTCTGTTCTTTATATTCCTTTGAGTAGTAATAAAAGGAATCCTTAAAGTTGAAGAAAATGAAACTATTACAAAATTTTAAAGTTATTGAGTCTTACTTATAAAGTCAAAAGCTGTGCGAATTTTCAGTCTTACTCGGTAAAGCAAAAACGGTAGCTTTAATTACAGACTGCTTGTCATTCTCTCGCTACTTTTGTTTGCGAATGAAATGTTCGAAATTTCGAGGCTTGGAATAATGTAGAACGCCGATGCGTATCCCTCGAACTGCCTATCAATCGCCAATCGTAAGTTTCTATATAGATAGTAGTGGATCGAGTCTTGAGTGGAGTGGAGTCCCTCCACCCCAACGAGCCGATCTTCGAACCGGAGATCTCCTCTTTACTCACGCGTGGTCCAGGTATATATCGATCGCATATTTTTGGCAAAGGAAGTAAAATCTGGTGGAGGGTGTGGGGCGTCCATTCGTGCGAGAAGCAGACGCGTATCTGAATCTATGTTTCCCTGCAGTTCACCCTAGTCGTGGGTTGAAGGGGGTGTAGTGCATCAAAATATTCCTAATGCTTTTTCTTTCGCAGGTTTGACTGCAATGATGTCATTTCGTCGTCGGTAAAAAAACGATCCTCGCTAATGCTCTGTTTTAAAGCCGATTTTATGCATTTTATCGTTGTGATCGTGTTTACTTATGTACATTGATGCTTCAACTATTCCTAAAACCTTCTACTCTAAAACTTCTGATATATTTCTCCAGAAGTCTTAACCTAGCGCTATGTCTGCGATCCTCCAGTGATATTCAGTTCATATCATTTAATAATCATATTACGCTTTGATTACGATCATGCGACATTGCGAAATAAATATACTAATTTCAGCGATTTAACCGATAGTGCAGACGCGGAGGAATCCTGGTGCATGTTAAGAGATATGATGCGAGAGTGTACAGATAAATTTATTCCGAGCAAACTGAAGCGTGATAGTGCAGAACCTAGATGGTACAATCAGGGAGTAAGAAGCGCTCTCCGACGGCAAAGAAAATTCCACTCTCGCGTAAATAACTCATCCTCAACAGCTACGGTCGAACAGATTGCAATAATAAGGCAGCAACACAAGGAGGCGCGCTCCATAGCCAGAGTAGCAATGCGTAATGCGTTTAACAATTATAAAAAGAAGGTTTTAGAGGAAAACTTGAAAGAGAACCCGAAAGCATTTTGGTCTTACGTCAGGGAAGTTCAAGGTAGGGGCCCCACTATTGCGTCACTGCGGTCGGAAACGGGAAACGTAGTTCACGATAGTACGGATAAAGCAAACCTATTAAATCATCACTTTCAGAAAGCTTTTACTCGTGATGACGATGAATGTGAAACCCCTATTCCTATGCGTCAGGGCGATTCGATGGAAGATTTGGTATTTTCGGAAAAGGGCATCGCGCTCCAACTTCATTCGATTAAGCCAAATAAATCTCCTGGACCGGAGGAAATTCCCGCGCGTGTAATGAAAGAATTAGCTGCTGAAATCGCGCCGTATTTGAAAATTATATTCGAGAAATCCATTAGGGAAGGAGTAGTTCCTAAAGATTGGAAGGTGGGACACGTTACGCCCATCCATAAGGATGGCGACAGAGAGAACCCCGAAAATTATAGGCCGATATCCTTAACGTCATTATCGTGCAAGATACTTGAGCACATAGTCTTTAGCTCTGTAATGCGCTATTTAGATAGTCATTCATTGCTTAGCGGATGCCAACACGGATTCCGGAGAGGTAGATCATGCGAAACGCAGCTCGGCCTGTTCGTGGACGATTTGTTGCGATGCGGAGAGAAAAATACTCAGGTCGATGCCATATTCATTGATTTCAGGAAGGCGTTCGATAAAGTATCTCATAGGAAATTAATTGCGAAGTTAGGACAATGTGGTATCAATCCGAAATTTGTCGGTTGGGTGAGAGACTTCCTCTCGAATAGGGAACAGATAGTTGTCATCGATGGGAAATACTCGTCCCCCGTTAAAGTTGCTTCGGGTGTTCCTCAGGGAAGTGTATTGGGCCCTCTGCTCTTCTTAATCTATGTAAATGATATCTGCTCGGTTGTTCGTAGTAAAATTAGGCTTTTCGCCGATGACACCGTTCTATATAAAGAAATAAAAAACCAGGAGGACCATCAGTCGCTGCGTGAAGACTTAAGAGCCATTTCAGCGTGGTGCAAAGAATGTAAAATCGAAATTAATTATACTAAATGTGCCGCAGTCACGTTCTGGAAAAGTAAGAACAAAGATTTAGGTTTCGAATATAAAATAGATGAAATGAGCATTCGACAAGCTATGTAAAATATTTAGGAGTAACCATTTGTCGAGATCTTTCGTAGGACATGCACATTCGTCGAGTTATAGGCGCGGCCAACAAGAAACTGGCATTCATAGGTAGAATAGTACGGAACACTACAGAGAAAGTACGTGAAACATGCTACTTATCACTGGTAAGACCGCAAGTGGAATACGCAGCGAGCATTTGGGATCCGTACGAGAAGGGATACATAATTCAACTAGAAAGAGTACAGCGCAGAGCAGCCAGATTTGTAAAACAAAAGTACAAACATAAAAAAAGCGCCACCTCTTTATTGAGTGATTTGAACTGCTTATCACTGGAGGACCGTGGATTGGACTCAAGGTTGAAACTTCTGGAGAAATATAGGTCGGAATTTCTAAAAGAGGAGGTAGTGGGAATAATTGTGGCACCAACGTACATAGGTAGAAATTATCAAAACGATAAAATACGTGAGATCGATTGTAGGACGGAGCGTTATCTAGGCTCGTTCTTTCCGAGGACAATAAGAGATCACAATAGGAAATTTCGAATTGCGTTAGACAATCTTTAGGTATGGTTTGGTGCACTGCACGCCCTGCCACCCACCACCTTTGTGAATTGCAGGGTAACTTGTAGATGTAGATGCATTTGTTTTACGAATCTTACTGCTCTGCGTAGGACTCTTTCTAACTCAAGTTTGTTGCCCTTCTTATGTGGCTCCCTTATACTTTAGGCGTATTCGACCTGTGGTATAACTAATGATAAATAACATGTCCCTCGTTATTTTTTGTACTATTTCGTACTACTCTCGCGAAGTACGCTTTATGGCTCCAGCAGATTGGACATGGCGAGACTCCCTCTACCCCTTCTCCTCCCCACATCTTCAGCTCCTTATCTCGCCCTCGGTTTTCCGGGATGAATCAATTCCTGACGTCGTAAAAGCTCCATTTCCTCCCTTCTCTCTGGCCCCCGCCTCTCTTCCCATCGCCCTCCCTACATCTCTCTCTTTCTCCTGGGATAATGGTCCCGGTCCATCTCTATCACACAACATCCTCTCTCCATTCCCCAACCCTTTATTTCTTCCTCCTCTACAGGGGCCACCTGCTGCTCATTTTTACGGCGCTGGAACACCCACATTCGCGAGAGGCCTTAAAAACCGGACATGTAACTAAGACTGGTTTTCCTCTCCTTTCTCCCGCGTTGGCGATTTTCCGCCCTGCTCTGCCTCCCACTTCACGACGAGTGCCAAATATACGCACTCGAGGTGGTCAAAAATACATTTCCCTCCCCCGCCCCTCCCTACCTCCGACTCTCTCGGCTTGCTGGTTTTCGCGGTGTAACGCTTTGCCTCAGAAAACGAGCCGATTGTTTGGCATTTTCTCTGTCTACATTTTCCTTCCTCTCCGTGTGTTTCGCATCCATCAGGAGTCGCATAATTTAGGAGCCAGCTGCTCCGGAGGTCTTGTCAATGAAGACTCGATCGAAATGCGAAGATGGAGCCATGGTGAATGGGATGGCGATCAAGCTGACGCAGCGGCGTGTAAGGGAAGCAGATAGGGATATGAAGCGGTGATGTGAAACACACCTTCGCTATCCTTTTGTTCCGATTTTCCAAAAAAGCAGTTTCGTAGAGTGGAGTTGTCCTCGTTTCCCGAAGGGATGAAAGGTTCGTGTTCAAAATAAGTATCGTTTACTTATGCCCCTTTGAATGAAGCGCTCTGGCCTGAAAAGCCTTTCAATTGTTTGCTATTTTCTCTCTATATATTTTCTCCTTCTCTCTGTATACCTGCATGCTGAGCCACTCGAATTTAAAGAAAGAATCTTTTTACTTGCCTTACCACGAGTACAATTCGAAAAGAGATCGGTAATGGAGGCTTACGTGAATTTTGATTAAAATTCGAAGAATATTTTTTAAAGAAATAAACCCAGTCATTTTGGGGGATTATTTTTTTGCGACGGCAGTAGTCCGTAAAAAATGAGATAACCGTGATGCGAGATGAAGCTAAACTCATTGGTATATCGGCATATGCTGGTCCTGAAGATTTCTGAAAAAGCCGGAGTAAAATTCTGCCTTGACCGGGAATCGAACCCGAGTTTTCTACTGGCCGGGCGGATATTCTATCCACTGAACTATCGGGGAAGAATAACTCTCCAGATTCAGAATCGAGTATTTCTCGCGCTGAGGTCAGACGAACGTGATATGTTTACGCAAGACCGCACTTGCTCTTCTACCTTCCTACCGCAATGTTATTGTCCGGGGGAGAACAAAGGAAGGACGTGGAAAATTATGAGCGATCCCTGCATTTGAAGCGGAAGCATAAGCCTCCAACAATGGCCTAAATTATTTCCTAGGTCATTAAACATTATTGGGTGTCCAAATCTCTTGACGTATGAAAACTGGCGGATGGAAAATCCTCCGTACGTCATTGCAAAGGTTTCTTCCTGATGGAATAACCGATGAGCCATCCCGTGATTTTCCATAATTTTTACTAATTATAAATTAACGCCTCTTATTTGAGCATTTATTTTTTAGAGTAACTGATGATTCCGCATTCCTTTTGAGAAAAAATACAATTCTGAAATAGCTTAGTTCGCCGAGAGGAAGGCCCTGTGAGGTTTTGAAGAAAGAAGTTGCTTGCAATGTTGCCGAATATCCGAAGTGTCCCTTTAATTGTATCTTGCTTCCTTTTGCTCGCGAATCGGCGATATCATCTCATCTCGTCGCAGAATACTGCGCCTCGATCTTTCGGCGTACAGATTACACGCGTTCCCAGAATGCTCTTTTTCCTTCAGCATCGTCTCTCATGTAGGCTTCCGATGCACGCAGGCGCGAGATGTCTTCCTCGCCGCGGGGAAAGAAAACACGCGAGAGAGGCGCTCTGTTCTTCAAACGGCGACCCAGTTATTTAAAGAACGGAATGAAGAGAGAGAGAGAGAGATCACGTCATGTCGAAGACGGGATTCAAACATCCGCCGCCTTCGGAAAGGAACCAACAGCCAATAACTCGCGGTCGTTTGCTCGCCATTGACCCGTAAAAGTCTTAACGCTTCACCTGAATATAAATATGATTGTGCCATTGCGACCACATAGCGTTGTTTTCTCTACAAGCCTCTCTAAATAATCGGTGCTCTGTGGGAAACCCTCAGTCGATCGGGGAGGAAGATTGACGAGAAAACGGCGGGGGATCCAGCTGAGGAGCGCCCCTTACCTTCCCCCCTATCCTTTCTCCTCCCCTCCTTTCCACCCCTCCCCTCCCTTTCACCCCTCCCTTTCACCCCTCCCCTCCCTTTCACCCCTCCCCTCCTTTCCACCCCTCCCCTCCCTTCCACCCTTCCCCTCCCTTCCACCCCTCCACTCTCTACCACCCCTTCCCCCCTTCCACCCCTCTCCTCCACTCCCTCCCTCCCTCCCTTTCCCCTTATCCGTCGCATCTTGATCTCTGGCGCTCTATTCCCCATCCTCGGCACCTATCGCTGCCATCGCCGTCTCTCTTCTTTTCGCCGCTTCGGTTTGCGAGCTTTTTTGTCCCCACCGCTCCTCCGTCACCATCCCCACTTTCCCTCCCTTCTTCACCCTCTTCCCATCTCTCCTTTCACCTTTCACTCTCGCTTTCTCCCATTCCTTTCGGCGCCCCTTTTTATAGCCTGTAGCTATATACGAGTGTATCTGATCCCCTTTCCCTCCCACCTCTCTCACTTGAATCTTTAACCCCTCTCCTTCATCGTACGCCATTCCCTCTCTAAACATCTCCCTCTCGTCATATCCATGTATATTTTCTCTTTTTATTTCCCTCTCCCTTCCATTTTAAATCTCATCCATCTTTCCTTAAACGTCTTTTTTCAGCCGATCTCCAATGTTTTCTTATTTCCCGCTTTAGTAGGGAAGTTAACGTCGTCGGGGTTTTCCGCTTCCCCTTCGGAAGTGTCCTCCTCAAATTGCCTAGGCGATGAATTGGATAAATAAAATATTCGCCACTTGTAGGGATTCCCTTTCGGCCCCTCTTAATCGAAATGCCATTTAAATGCTATTACGGAAAAGGGAGGATTGCGGAAACCCTAAAATAAAGAAGGCTTATATTTTGACATCTGCCCCTACGTAGGAATGAAAATCGCAAATTGCGTGAGCTATCTTTACCATTATAGCATGTACTGGTCACCAGCAATGCGAGAAAAAGTTATTAAACAGTCGCCTGCAAGTTGAAGTTATTTCTTTTAATTCCTTTTTTGTGTGGCGCACCGGTGTTTGCATTATTAGCGCCGTAACCCCATATTGGTGAACTGTCGCGATATGATTTGCTTTCGTAATTGCGAGTATTAATTACAATTACATATTATTCGTTCATTTGTTGTTGATTTATAATCAAAAGCGGTGCAGTTTAGGAAAGCATGTAGAAATAGATAAATCTTGCAAATGACAGAAGTAAAGTGTTGAGCAATCCCAATCAGAAGGCAGTCAAGAGTTTGTTTGCTTGATTATTTTGAGAATAATCATTCGATATAGGCATGCCATTAAAAATCTTTCTAGATCGCTTTGCTTCCATCCCTTTCCTGTGGATATTCTTCGTGTCCATGTAATAAATATGACAATCATTGTAAACGACAATCGAGCGCCGGTGATCGATAGGCACGGTTATATTTAACGCGTTGTCACTTAACTCAGTCCGTAGTTAGCATCAAAAGTTTTGTCCAAGGCCGACCCCGATCCATTTGGCTACCAACCAAACTCTTATCGGATTTGGCTGACCTCGTCCGTTTTTGGTATTAGCGGAATAGTTGGCCGTCGCGCGTCAATATCCCCACGCCTTTAGAATCCACGCAATCCTATCGTTGCACATATTCCTTTCGGGACATTTCAGCTTATGTCTGCAATTTCTTTCGCATTTAAAAATAGTAATTTCCGATTTGATGCACAATTTTATGTAAATTGTTATAATAATTGGATTATATTGGCTGACTAACGACATGCGTGGAGTGTATTTACGACTGCGCGCTTTTCACTAAATTTCCACAAATTAGTTGACTCAACGAACGTCTTCGAATTTGAAAGTGGCTTTCTGATCAAGGAGACACTTGAGTAGCCTTCGTTTCTTATTTCGCCCAAGTCCTGCGTAATTTCGCGTAAACGAAAGAAATTATTTCGTTCCGAGAACCGCTCTCGAAGCGAAGCATCGCGAAGTATTCAGCGAATTTAAAAAAAAGACCTCCCCGATATTAAGATCGCCCCGCAGAACGCCTTCATCCATCAGGAGCGGCCAAACCAATAAATTACCCGTAAACAAGGGAGGTAGCGGATGCCGTAATTGCACAGTTTCCCGCCAGAGGGGGACACGGTCATCCTCCTTCCCTCCCCCCCTCACCTCCCCGCGTGTCGTCTTCGAAAATTCCACGCTCTCTGGGCGGTCTGGCTGAGATGCTGCAGGTGGACCCGAAAAACCATTTGGAACAACCAGTCCATCTGAGAGAGCGTGCTTGTGTGTGCGTGTGTGTTTGTTTGTGTTTGTGTGTGGGAACGAGACGAGAGTCGAAATCCGCTTTTCGTTCGGGAAAGTTCCTGATGCGCGATCTGGAGGTGAAGACGACGCGGAGAGGAGGGGATTGATGGGGGAGGGGGAGGGAGGGGAATGCGAGAGTAAGATAAAAAGAAACTGAAATGTTTAAAGCATGCATTCCACCACCGAATTCCCATTAGAGGCCGCCCCTCTCGATCCCCAATCTCGGGCGGGACTACTTAATATCCAGGATCTCTCTCTCTCCCCCTCCCCTTCCCTCCTCCACTCCTTTTTCCCCCTCTCTTTTCCTCCCGCCTCCCTCGCGGCCGTCCGAGCGAGGCCCAAAACAAGATGGGAGGCCCTACGGGTTGGGAGGAGAGGGTTGCTGGAACAGCCAGACTGCTTGGCGGCTTGTCCTCCACCTCCTCTCCCATCGACTCTGACCTTTCTCTCTCTCTCCCCTTCTATCTCTCGAACACGCCATCTCTCCCTTTCTCTCTCTCACCTTCACTCTCCTCCAAACATCCCTTCTCCTCTCGCAGAGGAATTTGAATAACCATCTTAATAACAATTTTCTCTCTCATCCTTTTGCCTTTCTCTTTCCCCCTCCATTCCTCTCTCTCTCTCTCTCTCTCTCTCTCTCTCTCTCTCTCTCTCTCTCCCTCCCTCTTTTTCCTTCCCTTGCCGCGCTTATTAAGGTTAAATTGCAGCGATTTTCTTCATAAGCCAATCGCCGCCAAGTGCTCGGGGGGTAGGTGAGGAGGTCCTCTACTCCTCTCTTTGTATTTGTTTAAGCTCGTTAGCGAAGTGTGCTGCTCTCGATAATGGGGAGAGATAGAGGGAGAGAGAGAGGGAGGGTGGTGGAGGGGTAGAGAGGGAGGGAGGTGGTTGGGGTTGAAGGGTTGGCCAATTGACCGGTTCATTTCCAACTGTTGCCGCCGCATATTTTAAAGCTGAATGACATGACGTCACTGCGCTGCGGAGGCTCCTGAGGCCATCCCTTACGGTTTCGATCCCCTCCCCGAGGCTTCCACTGCCGTTTCTTTATCGCTTCCTTTTCTCGATCCGAAGTTCGCTGGAGAAAATTCTCCGTCTTACGTTCGATGTTTCAGAATCAGTTCTTAAATAAAGATTGCCGTCGAAGTCGGAGAAAGTGGTCAGTTCCGCGCAATCAACTTCATGCCTTTGAGCGGAATAAATTGCTGTCCTCTTCCGCTAAGAAAATGAGCGCCAAATTTTTGCCGGTTACAGATGATTCGATAATGCCGTCGTTGGTTAGTAGCGGTTGGATGCTTTGATTCAATAGTCTCAGTTTGTTTCTGGCTCAGTATGTTGCTGGAAAAGGTGAATTACCTATGACAGCACGTTGTAGAATCAACTTATGTAATATCTTGGTGTTTTGTGGCGATGCCAGATTCCTTTGGACCATAACGTATTCGTTGTATGAACGGAAGAACCTATAATGGTTAAAAATTTCAGCGATTACGCTATCCCACGGTTTCGCAGGCGGTGTCGGGCTGTCCTTGCCAACTCCTCCCGGAGTGCTTCCGGGCACTCACGCCCGGAAACTGGTTTTCCAATGAGGCTTTTTTTACGAGGCATCGCCAGGAGGCAGAAGGCCACACACGTGGTATTTAAAATGGAAATCTGCAAACAAGCGAAGAGCGGCCCAGCAACTGATTACAGGGACTCGCTCTTCCAACCACTCGATATCCCTGTCTCTCCCTTTCCTTCCCCCCTTCCTTCTTCACTTCCCGACGTTTACCGCTCTCTCCCCCATTCCCTTATATACACCACCTTCCAGCTCACTCCATCTCCCTCCCTATCTCCTGTTCGCCTTCTCTTTCTTTCCTCCCTCCTATTACTCCCTCTATCAACCTCTCTCCGAGCGGAACTTCTCTCGCATCATTTTACTCTCCCATTTTTCCCGTCTCCTCGTAAACCTCCTCTCATTTCTCCTCGCGCGCATTAAGATAGCGCATTCTAAAATCCGACGCTCTTGTCATTTCCTTTCTCCACACTCAATTACCTCTCGTAAGAGTGGGTTTTTTATCCCGGATGTATGGCCGTTAGATTAATTTACATTGTATTTAGCAGCGAGAAATGTCATCTTCGGCGACCTAAAAATCTGTATTTAACAGCAATATGCGCTTGGAATACCTCTCTTTATTCTGCGTTTTATTCTTTATGATAAGAACATTAAAAATTTAGTTTTTTCTGTATATTAGATTCCTCCTTTTTAATTTTATTTAAAAAATGCTTATTTTGCCTTTTACGGCCGCTAAAATCGAAAGTGATCTTCATGAGTGTTCATCTCTCTTTCGTTATGTCGTCTCCTATTTTAATTTCTCTCTCTCGCATTCTTTATTTGAAGCCATTCCTCGCTTTCCTATTGCCGTGCTTCCACTTTGCTTAATTATTTTGCTTTTTATGCTCAAAACTCTTGAGCCTTCCCGCAAAGCGTCTTTTATACTTTTTTACCCAATCTTCCTGATTATTAAAGTCCATTCCATCTTATAATTCTTTCCAAAACTCTCAATCTTCCTCAAGAATTAAGAAACTCGGTTGTCGTTTAGGAATTTTACTCTTTGAGTTGCGTTTTATTTTATTTTTTAGTATTATGATCCTCTATCTTTCGGTGTTTTACTGTCCTCGTCACGCGTAGGTATTATTTTTCCCTCTTTTGAACATTTTACCGTTGACCGTGAAGGTTCGCTTTCTTCCTGAAATGAGACTCGCCAACTTACTACGTATTTCGCTTAATCTAAGATTGCCTTTGAATGCCTTTTGCGCCAATTTGCGTTATTTTGCTTAAACGTCTTAGTTCACACTAATCGCTCACTCATCATTTTCATTATCTTCTATATTGTAATCATCCATTTATTCTTTCCACTTCTTTTAATTGACGAAGTTTAAATTACGCCCACGCCACACAATACCGCTGACCGTTTTACGTTGTCTTTCAGTATCCGATGCTTTGCTCGACGTATTTTTGTCCATTTCTTTTCTCCAAGACGACTCAGTTCACGTGTATTCGTCATGACAGAGACATTGCCATCTGAAATCCTTTATCTCCTTTCCTTCGTGCTCCGCCGCCATTCTTTCCTCTGGCCTTAAAAATATTCCTTAGGTATCATTTTCAATTTTTATTCCGGTCCTCTCCAATCTCTGCCTGGGATATTTAGATAACGCAGTTTTTATATTCCGTATTTCGTTTTTTTTAAATCATATTAACATTTTTTATTCCTCGTCTCTTTTTCTCTTGGCTTAGCTTAAATTCTTTGTCGCATTCGTTATGTATAATTTTTTCGCTTTTCTCATTTTATATTCGAGTAAGAACTGTGTTATTTCCATGCGAATCACATCTGTTTATTCTCTAGTGTGATAAGTTTCGACCCGACGTTCATACATATTAAAAACCATCAGATTATTTCCCTTCGCCATTCTGCGAGTGAGTTTATTTCGTTTGCGATGAGGATATGTCATACACGGATGGCATCCATTGACGTGTCCTGCGTGTGTGGCCAATGCGCGGAGACTGACTTGGTTGTCATGGACCACGGGCAGAGCGAGACTACACGTTCACGACACCATGCTAATGCAAGGCGGAATATTTTATATGAACAAGCGCCAAAAAAACTGCATTAATTCGAAAGACTTGTTCACCTAAAACTATGCTTTAAATATGTATAAAAAATCTTTCATCAAATTTTAACTCCGCACATATATAGTATATGGTATAACTCTATTCGAAAATCACCCCCTTTATAATCACTGCCATATTATCTCGTGCCAATGGTGAAATGGTTTCCGCAATTTTAGTCCAATTTTCTCTCAATTCGCGTATTTCGCTCCAATTTGGCTCGATGAATTTTTGTTATCATTTGTCTTCTGCCTTTGAGTTCTGCTTAAATCTTAAGATGTTCCTTAGGATCCATTATTTCTCCTGTGCAGCGCTGATCCCCTCTCCTTGAAGTGGGGCCAATTAGTGAGCTCTGCTTTCTTTAATGATGCCGCACTCTCGTGTTTTTCTTCTTAGTCATCCTCCCTTTAGAGGTTTCTTCGGGTAAATGTCCTGCACGAACATCTTTATAGCAAGAGAGCTATTTTACAGCCTATCTGAAATATTCTATCAATCAGTGTCAATCTCTGTACGTGCAGCTGCATTTACATCGACCTTTTAATTCACAACGCCGTTGATGGAAGGAGGTGCATTTGTCCCAAACGATTCTCTTTTGCGGGCTTTGCTCTCATGTTGTAATCCCATGCAGTCCTAAAAATGACTGTGTATCGTTATGTCCTAAAAATAATCGCGCTATATTTTGTGTTCGTGGTGGCGCCTTTTGTTATAGATGCGGTCATCTAGTGCCTTCGGCATCACTAGAAGCTTCAAGCATTCGACATTTCTGTAGCGATACCCAATTTAAATCCCATGACACATATCACACCTTGCAGTTGATATTGCCGTAATAAATAGACGCCTTAGAACAAAAGCATATCGACGAACATTAGAGTCGTTGCATCACCGCGCGAAATCCTTTCCATCGCGAGTGACTTCACCTCCCGGATATTCACTCCCATCTATTTTCTATCGCTCGATGCACCACCCAAGAAAATTACACACCGTTCGCCGTTGGTTCGCCTCGAAAGGATGTCAACTTCACTCTCGTTCGGAAACCATGAAAATCGCGAGTCGAAATAACAGTCACCGTCGTAACGAAATCGGGCGTTTCTTCGTCTTCATCAAGTTCGTTTCGAATGTGTTGAAATCCTAGACCCGTTTCTTAGAAAGTTATTTCGCATTATTAATACATGCCAAACGCTGTAAAATATCCGAAATTTTTTAAAATCATTAACCGGTTTCGCAAGTAAATTTTTCATTGCTGCGGATTTGCAAACCCATTCCCGAGATGCGGAACTGATCTATTTTTGCTTTCTTTTCGTTTATAGACCTTGCCAGAGGGTTTGAAGGGGGTCTCTCCATTTGTGAAGAGTCGAGAGGGTGAAGTATCGGAGGAATATTCGAGAGCACCCACGTGGCCGATAATAGCCTGACTTTCCGTTATATCTGACTACTTTATCGGCCGTTTAATGCGGAGCTGGCAGATCTGGAAGGAGATAGTTGGAGCCACTCTGCTTTTTAAGCGCTCTTTTCCATTCCTTCCTTCCTCCGACCTTACCGCTTTGCCACCCTCTCACCCTCCTTCCATGCCTTCTTCTCCCTTTGCCTCATCTCTCTTTACCTCCCTTTCTTTACCTCCCTCTCTTTACCTCCCTCTCTTCACCTCCCTCTCTTCACCTCCCTCTCTTCACCTCCCTCTCTTCACCTCCCTCTCTTCACCTCCCTCTCTTCACCTCCCTCTCTTCACCTCCCTCTTTTCACCTCCCTCTCTTCACCTCCCTCTCTTCACCTCCCTCTCTCACCTCCCTCTCACCTCCCTCTCTTCACCTCCCTCTCTTCACCTCCCTCTCTTCACCTCCCTCTCTTCACCTCCCTCTCTTCACCTCCCTCTCTTCACCTCCCTCTCTTCACCTCCCTCTCTTCACCTCCCTCTCTTCACCTCCCTGTCTTCACCTCCCTCTCTTCACCTCCCTCTCTTCACCTCCCTCTCTTCACCTCCCTCTCTTCACCTCCCTCTCTTCACCTCCCTCACTTCACCTCCCTCACTTCACCTCCCTCACTTCACCTCCCTCACTTCACCTCCCTCACTTCACCTCCCTCTCTTCACCTCCCTTCACTTTCCTACCTCCCTCTACTTTATTCCCTCTGCTTTTCTCCCTTCCTCTACTTTCCTCACTTCCTCTACCTTTCCTTCTCTCTTAAATTTTCTTCTTCTTCCAGTTCTGCCTTTTTATCATCAGTCTTTCTCTTTCTACCGTCTCAGTTTCCTTTATTTCTGTGCCATCTACTTCACTTGCTGTTTTTGCTCGATCATGCGTACACAGGATTGCCACCTCAAATTCATCTGACCCGGAGATTTTCATAGGTGAAAAGGAAAAATACTTTTTTGTTGTTTATAAATGTTTAATATACAATAGCTAAGTAGTTTTGATCCAGATGTGAATAACAATTGCTGAAAAGACATATTTTGGGCTTGTATCTTTTATCTTTCCTTAAAAATATATTTTTTGTTGCTTATGGAACATTTATTTAATTAGTTTAGTTATCTCAAATATTTAGAAAATTCTTAAATGGCTCTCAGGTAATTGCATTTCCATCCTTTGTTGGTTCTACTCATACGTGACTGCTTCCAGGTTAACTGTACGAGGCTGACGTTTGCGAGTGAAATCTTGGCTCACCGCATCAAATTAAAAAATTAATCGTAATACATAATGCCAAGTTCCACAATTTTCGTGTTTACCCGGAGAATTTTATTCTTGACGCGAAACCTGAAGATTCCCGGCCACACCCGAATAGGTCTTAACCTTCTATGGACATAAGGACTAGCTTGAAAATCGGCATGCTCTAACACTTTAGCACTTGCAAGGAAACGGTATCCTGTAAAACTCTTAAAGCAGTGTGAGAATTAGTTACGCATTTTATACGTGTATTCTTTTATTATAATTTTTTCTCCTTTTTTAGAGGGACTGCTTATCGGAACCGCAATGATTTCTCGAAATAGTGCCGTATGGGCCGTGTGTAATATTTTAAAACCCCACAGTAACATTCGAAAATCTTAATTAGGGAAATGAGTCTATTTCTCGGACGGATATTATGGTGAAACGATATAATCTTCGCTTTAAAATTTGTAATCGTGCAAAACTCTCATGCATGAAGTTATAAATTAAAATTCGTTATGCGCTGTCAAATATACATGTAATAACTTGTTTTATTTTTACTCTACCATTAAAAAAAAAGAAAAATAGATAAATTGGAATTAACGGCATGATTTTCCGCTCTCTTGGCTAGCGTTATGAGCATGTTCATGCCGCGCGTTTTCAAATCTGCTGTGTGGGCCTTTGAGGGTCAAGGACAATTGGTCGCCGCTATTGAGTCAGGAGATATTATTTGCGTTATGTTCGCGTTTTATTATAACTCGCGTGTCATTCATTCCTTACAAGGAGGGTGATATTGGGGGAGAGATGACTTAATTGGGGTCCGAAATACGCACATCTGCTCGACAGAACATTTTGCAAGATATAAGAAGTAAATTAATGCCGGTGCGCGGAATCCTGTGAAAGGCAGTCGAGGCCGTCGTAAACCCCCTCTCCGTCTTTTCTCTCACGCATTCGCTCTCTCCCTCTCCTCTCTACTCCTAATTGAGATTTACTGCCATCTCTCTCCCTACATTCTCCCCTCATCACTTCCCCCTCGCCTCCCCAATTCCTTCGCCCCTTCACCTCCTGATATTTCCGCTCTCAGCACCGTCGTGCCATCTTCCGGTAGTGGGTTGAGGTAAGATCGAGCCTCCATTTTTCCCAATCAAAGGAGGCGTGAAGAACGGCAGCCGCTGGGAGTGCAAAAGAGGAGTCGCTTGGGGGGAGGGGGAGGGAGTGAAGGAGGG
Organism: Tanypteryx hageni; assembly: GCA_028673005.1. NCBI lineage: Eukaryota > Metazoa > Arthropoda > Insecta > Odonata > Petaluridae > Tanypteryx > Tanypteryx hageni. The sequence continues at coordinate 128,439,307 of CM054116.1, read as the reverse complement.
AGGTGGACGGGTGTTAAAGGGTGTTAGGGTGTTTGCGGGTATTAACGGGAGGCATGAGGAGAATTGCCACGGCCGTCGTAATTCATTTTGAAAGGTTGCAATAACTCGCCGTGCAGGGGAGAGCGGTGCAAATGGCGGGAGAAATGATATTAGCCGCTATCCAGAGTGAGGAGAGGGAGGAATATGGGAGAGGGGGCAGACGAGAGGGCGGAGGGCCGCGGTTCGTCCGAGGACCTGCGCTTGCCTTCGACCACTCTTCGCCTCTTGCTCTCCAAGGCCACGTGGCTTTTCTCTAAACGGTGAATTTTTCTCGGACTGCCGTACGTGTAAGAGTTATTGAAATCCGCTAACAATGAAAATGTATTTTTGCTAGACACGTCTGCACAAATGATCTTGCCTATTGCGCTCCATAACGAAAAGTTGCTGCGACAGCACAGATGTAAATTTTTTTATAATATCGATAAGTTATTGACGGCCTCATCGGCTTTCATTGATGGCGGAACTCTAGGATCGCTGATCTTTACGCATTCTTAGTTTTAAGCAAATCAGTTTAACGGGCAATTAATTTATCGCCATTTTAATTAACGTTATCTCTGTCATCTTGGAGCGGTCCTTACTCTCTAGAACAGAGGTTCACAACGTGGTGCCCGAGGGCATCCTGGTGCCCGTCGTCATATTTATAGATCATCTGTCGAGGCATTTCTAATTGTAAGTAACCGCTGCTCTAATAGCGTGGCAATTCCAGAGAGACTCAATATTGAAATACATTTCAAGGCTCATCATTTGATATGAATTTTCCACTGGGTTAAAAGAAAGTTAGTGATTTGAAATCTAAATTATCGGCACAGAAATCTATATTTGCCATATCTTAGCCTCGCAGAACTTCTCATTGCTTCAAAATTTTGCGCACGGACGGACGGACATAGTGAAAAACATAAGCGATTTGAAAAAAAGCGCTTAAAAGGATGTTAGGTACCAAGGATTTTCGCTTTTCTCAAACTTCAATTTTTAAAAGTATTCAATTGTATGTGTTTTTATGGTTTCGCCCGCCTCTCCCAGGATGTGGTGAGTGACAAATGGAGGTAAAAGGTTGAGAACCCCATGCTCTAGAAAGACTTTCAATTAACAGGGAATTGTCGTGTCCCTGGGCTTATATATTTGTTTTGAGAATGAATCAAACCCTAAATTGTACCATTTCTTCAAGGGGAAATGAAATTTCTTACGTTAAATCGGAGAATTTTTCTTAGCCTCACTTCTTGCCTCTCGCCCAACCCTCCCGCCATAGTCCGCCGCCCTTAGCAAATTATTTCCTGAAGTGAGCGGGTTCCTCCATCCCAATCTTTCTCACTGATCATATCGAGCGGAGGGCTTACGTTCTGATGGAACGCGTGCAATTGGGTCGTCATCCCTAACCAAGTGATGCGATCGAGGTGCGGCTTAAGCCTCGAAAACCGCGCCTTACCAATAACCGACCCTCTCATCATTTTGGAGTCTCTTGCCGATCAAACTGTCCCCATCGTTCGATCAGATCGATTGGTGTCGATGGGTTAACAGACCACGTGACAGGGAAGCGAAGTTCGGAGAGGACACTCTTCTAAGACCCTATCGACCGTCCGCTTCTAGTATATAAATATTAGAATGATATTTCGCCTGCTCACGTGTTGTGTTCTACCCGCGCGAATTCAAGTATTCCATAGGAATAACGTATGCGCGTTGAAAATACAATGTGTATGTTTTGAGGATAGAAAAAGATGGCGAATTCCCGCAGGCATACGGCTGAAAGGAAAGAGCTGAAATTTAAATCTCGTCAATTCGATATTAAAACATAAAAATTTAAATTCTATCGATTCAGCTGTTCTGGATTAATCATTCAGTAGACAGCTTACAAAGCACCGATCTCCCATCGTATCCAAATAAACACTTCAATGACTCTTTACCATTTGGTCAAAGCAAGGTAAGAATACTTAGGTTTGTTGAATCAATAATCAGCGCTAAAGTGCCCTCAAATGCATTTCAGTGTTAAATTAGTTGAATAGATAGTTTTTTATTTTAGAAACGTTCTGCGATTATTCGAAGAGATTTAATTTTTAGCTTCATTATCTTTGGCTGTGCTCCTATTTATTTCTATTAATCTAATCGAGTAGCAAACTCATTATCCTGCCCATTTATACTCGCTGATATTTTATCAAAAAAATCAGATGTGGCCACCATATGACTTTCTCCATACCTGTAATATTTCTAAAAATTCCAAATAGGTTACATAATAAAAAATATTTTAAGAAACTGCGAGAAAATTATAGACTTTACAAAGAACAGAAATAAACTCAAACCATAGCCTTCTGATAATGAATATAGCCACAAAGCTCCAACAATTAAGAAAATAAAAAGCGTTACTAAGATGTAACTAAGCGTCAATTTTTAAACGATAGACGTCAGTAGGTGGCGTGGTGGCGGCAGCTAAATAATTTAGTTTATAAGATATCTCGTAAACAATGCATTATATGGAAAACATTTTCGAACACAGGAAGAAAATTAAATTTCCTACAACTTTTATTCTAGTATGTTTTTAAATATATCAAATATTAAAGAAAATATCTCAAAATAACGGATAAGTGACAAGAGTAAACACCCACTTCCGGTTGACCGATTTTTACCAAAAGCTAATCAGTTCTTGTGACTTTTATAAAAATGTTAAATATAAAATTTCGCATTGATCTGATTAGTAATTTTTGAGTTAGAGCTCCAACAAAAAGCTGTCACATACACAGAGACATCATCGATAAAATGGCCAAAGCGTGTTCAGGGGACCTCGGAACGTGTATTTCCGTTGAAATCTCAAAATCGATTTTTTTCATGAAAACAATACTTTCACCTATACTACGTATGGAGAAAGTAACACATTAGCTGCGTCCCTGCAACGGCACTCGCTCATGGCGCTCTCCGGTGGCTTCGAGGAGAGGCAGCAGTAAGGAGAACTAGGATTCCGTTCCATTTCCAAACTTCTGCGCCCCCAAATACTCCTACGCCCCCTTTTTCCCATATCGCCTCCGAACACCCTTTCCCTCGGAAATGTCTGCCGAAAAATAAACCGCCGTCTATGGAACGAGTCAAATGAACCAGGTACCTCTTATTCGGGTGCCACCCACAAATGCAAGGACTCCTCCACTTTGGCTCGAATCGAAAAGAATAATTTATGTCGAAGCTTAACATGTGTCGATTCCGCGCCTTTTCTCTCCGAAACCTCCGTTCGCGCTCTCGAGTCACTCCGAAACTCCCTTCGAATGACCCTCGAATTTTGGTTTCGCTATTTTTCGGAGGTCAACGTGGTTTTCCAACTCACTAGTCTCCACTTGTGATATTTTGTATAAATGCCATATATAGCGTTTACATTCTCCTTTAGATCGAGTTTTCTTGCACGATTTTAATTGAGCAATTTTGTGCTAATATAATAAGTGCCTTCCGCTCTTATTTAAACTTTAATCACAACTAATGAAAACGAAATTTGCAGTTCGTCCGATTTGTATTGTATAGTGGGCGCGGAAAAATGTGAGGTGCGATATCGACTACTTTATCGCTCATTGAGCAGAACAATAGTGCTGGATTGGATTTTCGAAACGTGACCGTGAGGGAGTTTCATATCGCATTGGATCGGTTGCCAGGGAGAGAAGCCTCGTTGCTATGGAGTTCTTGACTCCATTAGGGTTCACCGCGTCCTTCTCATTCCGTGCTCATCTTCCCCTGGGATCCCAAAAGATTGTCTCGAGGACCTAACCGGTGCTCACACATAAGCAGACGCTCACGTGACCGCTTCGTTCCTCTTGGCGAAGAGGTCGATTGGAGCTTACGGGCGGCAATTTTCGGCTGTTGTACATCGAAGAAATGAAACTGTTTTGATAACTTAGAGTGCTTTTATGATTTGGAGAAAAACAGGTATTTTTCATAGTTTCGGAATGATGATATAACGTGTTAATACTTCACTCTCTGTCTCTCTTATCCTTGGGGTTAGTTCTAACGTTTAAATCAGGTGATTATAAGAGAGTAGATTTTATTTAGGCGCGTGTAAAAAGGTGTCTTCTGCTTCTTTTAGGTTTAGGAAATACTTTAGCTTGGTTATCCTAAGAAGGCAAAATAGCCCTCATCTTCCCTATGCACGTTTTATCCTCTGAAACATCCAATCAACTTTTCCATCAATACATATATCTTTGAAACGAAATTCCACCCTCCGAAAAAACCTTTCGTTTGGAGAAGATTCCCGTTTAAAGATAGCCTGTGTCAAATCGAAAGAAAACATCGGCTCGCGCGGTCAGTTTATTATTCTTAAATTAACGCCAATGAATGGCAATGTTGTCGTTCGTTCGGAAAAGGTTGAAAGGGAGGCAAATGGAAGGGAGAGAAAAAGGGGTTTCCGCTACCGTTCGGGATGCTAAGCCTCGTGCGGAAAACGTGCGTTTTTCGCATTCCTCCGTTTATCCACGCATACGCGCATGACTAACAGCACAGCTGCTTTGGTGATTCCTCCTCCACACGGCGCTCCTTCTCTCAGCCACTCCCCCCTTTCGACTCTGTCCCGCCCCCACCTGTCACTGGAACTCCTCGTCGTCCCCAACCCTCCTCTCGCACCTTTTCATTCCGCTGTCTCTTGAAAAAGCTAAGAGGGGAGAAAGTAAGGAGGAGAAAGAGGGGTTGGGGGGGTGTTCCTTCGAAAATAAACTCCCGACGTGGATCGTCCAAAGCGCGGACGTTTCTCTTTTCTCCCACTGCCTCTCTCTGTCTCTTTTACTCTCTCTCTCTCTTACTCTCTATCTGTCTCTCTCTCTCTTACTCTCTATCTGTCTCTCTCTCTCTCTGTCTCTCTCTCTCTCTGTCTCTCTCTCTCTCTGTCTCTCTCTCTCTCTGTCTATCTCTCTCTCTGTCTCTCTCTCTGTCTCTCTCTCTGTCTCTCTCTCTCTCTCTGTCTCTCTCTCTCTGTCTCTCTCTCTCTGTCTCTCTCTGTCTCTCTCTCTCTCTGTCTCTCTCTCTCTGTCTCTCTCTCTCTGTCTCTCTCTCTCTCTGTCTCTCTCTCCAATTCTCTCTCACTCTCTGTCACTCTTACACTCTCTCTCTCGCACCCTCACTCTCTCTCACTCACTCACTCACTCGATCTCCCACTCGCTCCCTCCCTCTATCTCTCTCACTCTCTCTCTATCGCTCTCACTCTCTCTCTCTATCGCTCTCACTCTCTCTCACACTCCTCCCCCCCCTCTCTATCCCGCTACTTCATTCTCCCCCCTCCTTCCACCCTCACTTCCCCCTACTTTCTCCCTCTCTTCCCCCTCCTTCCTCCCTCTCGTCCCCCCTCCTTCCTCCCTCTCGTCACCCCTCCTTCCTCCCTCTCGTCACCCCTCCTTCCTCCCTCTCGTCACCCCTCCTTCCTCCCTCTCGTCACCCCTCCTTCCTCCCTCTCGTCCCCCCTCCTTCCTCCCCCTCTTCTGCCCTCCTTCCTCCCCCTCTTCCGCCCTCCTTACTCCCCCTCTTCCGCCCTCCTTACTCCCCCTCTTCCGCCCTCCTTACTCCCCCTCTTCCGCCCTCCTTCCTCCTTCCTCCCTCCTTCCTCCCCCCTCCTTCCTCCCTCCTTCCTCCCCCCTCCTTCCTCCCTCTCTTCCCCCCTCCTTCCTCCCCCTCTTCCCCCTCCTTCCTTCTCTTCTTCCCCACCTTCCTCCCCCTCTTCCCCCTCCTTCTTCCCCCTCCTTCTTCCCCCCCGTTCCCCCATCCTTCCTCCCTCTCTTCCCCCCTCCTTCTTCCCCCCCGTTCCCCCATCCTTCCTCCCTCTCTTCCCCCCTCCTTCCTCCCCCTCTTCCCCCTCCTTCCTTCTCTTCTTCCCCACCTTCCTCCCCCTCTTCCCCCTCCTTCTTCCCCCCCGTTCCCCCCTCTCTTCCCCCCTCTCTTCCCCCCTCTCTTCCCCCCTCTCTTCCCCCCTCTCTTCCCCCCTCTCTTCCCCCCTCTCTTCCCCCCTCTTCCCACTTCTTCCTTTATCTCTTCCCCCTTCTTCCTTTCTCTCTTCCCCCCTCTCTTCCCCCACTCCTTCCTCTCTTCCCCCTCTCTTCCCCCACTCCTTCCTCCCTCTCTTCCTGTCTTCCCCCCTCCATATCCTCCCTCCCATTTCTTTATTCCTTCCTATCATCGGAACCCTATCTTCTCTCCCTCCTACTCCTTCCCTCTCCTTCCATATCCTCTCTCCCTCCCATATCCTCTCTCCCTCCCTCTACTCTTCCCTCCCTGTCCACCCTCCCTCCTTCCCTATCCTCCCTCCTTCCCTATCCTCCCTCTTCCCCTAGCCTCCCTCCTTTCCTCCCTATTCTCCTTCCCTCCGTCCCTATCCTCCCTCCCTCCCTATCCTCCTTCCCTCCCTATCCTCCTTCCCTCCCTATCCTCCTTCCCTCCCTCCCTATCCTTCCTTCCTCCCTCCATATCCTCCCTCCCTCCCTATTCTCCCTCCCTCCCTCCCTATCCTTCCTCCCTATCCTCCCTCCCTCCCTATCCTCCCTCCCTCCCGATCCTCCCTATCCTCCCTCCCTTCCTTTCCTCCCTCCCTCCCTTTCCTCCCTCCCTCCCTTTCCTCCCTCCCTCCCTATCCTCCCCCCCTATCCTCCCCCCCTATCCTCCCTCCTCCCTAGCCTCCCTCCTTTCCTCCCTATTCTCCTTCCCTCCCTCCCTATTCTCCCTCCCTCCCTCCCTATCCTCCCTCCCTCCCTCCCTTTCCTCCCTCCCTCCCTTTCCTCCCTCCCTCCCTTTCCTCCCTCCCTCCCTTTCCTCCCTCCCTCCCTTTCCTCCCTCCCTCCCTTTCCTCCCTCCCTCCCTTTCCTCCCTCCCTCCCTTTCCTCCCTCCCTCCCTTTCCTCCCTCCCTCCCTTTCCTCCCTCCCTCCCTTTCCTCCCTCCCTCCCTTTCCTCCCTCCCTCCCTATCCTCCCTCCCTCCTGATCCTCCCTATCCTCCCTCCTGATCCTCCCTATCCTCCCTCCTGATCCTCCCTATCCTCCCTCCCTTCCTTTCCTCCCTCCCTCCCTTTCCTCCCTCCCTCCCTCCCTTTCCTCCCTCCCTCCCTCCCTTTCCTCCCTCCCTCCCTTTCCTCCCTCCCTCCCTTTCCTCCCTCCCTCCCTTTCCTCCCTCCCTCCCTTTCCTCCCTCCCTCCCTATCCTCCCCCCCTATCCTCCCTATTCTCCTTCCCTCCGTCCCTATCCTCCCTCCGTCCCTATCCTCCCTCCGTCCCTATCCTCCCTCCGTCCCTATCCTCCCTCCCTCCCTATCCTCCTTCCCTCCCTATCCTCCTTCCCTCCCTCCCTATCCTTCCTTCCTCCCTCCATATCCTCCCTCCCTCCCTCCCTATCCTCCCTCCCTTTCCTCCCTCCCTCCCTTTTCTCCCTCCCTCCCTTTTCTCCCTCCCTCCCTTTCCTCCCTCCCTCCCTTTCCTCCCTCCCTCCCTTTCCTCCCTCCCTCCCTCCCTTTCCTCCCTCCCTCCCTATCCTCCCTCCCTCCCTATCCTCCCCCCCTATCCTCCCTCCTCCCCTAGCCTCCCTCCTTTCCTCCCTATTCTCCTTCCCTCCGTCCCTATCCTCCCTCCCTCCCTACCCTCCCTCCCTCCCTATCCTCCCCCCCTATCCTCCCCCCCTATCCTCCCTCCTCCCTAGCCTCCCTCCTTTCCTCCCTATTCTCCTTCCCTCCCTCCCTATTCTCCCTCCCTCCCTCCCTATCCTCCCTCCCTCCCTCCCTTTCCTCCCTCCCTCCCTTTCCTCCCTCCCTCCCTTTCCTCCCTCCCTCCCTTTCCTCCCTCCCTCCCTTTCCTCCCTCCCTCCCTTTCCTCCCTCCCTCCCTTTCCTCCCTCCCTCCCTCCCTAAATGTTAAATGTAAGAATGGACCTTCTGGTCTAAATTTCGCCCGAATAAAGACGATTATCTATCTATCTATCTTTCTATCCTCCCTCCCTCCCTATCCTCCCCCCCTATCCTCCCCCCCTATCCTCCCCCCCTATCCTCCCCCCCCTATCCTCCCTCCTCCCCTAGCCTCCCTCCTTTCCTCCCTATTCTCCTTCCCTCCGTCCCTATCCTCCCTCCCTCCCTATCCTCCTTCCCTCCCTCCCTATCCTTCCTTCCTCCATCCCTATCCTTCCTTCCTCCCTTCCTATCCTTCCTTCCTTCCTATCCTTCCTTCCTTCCTCCCTATCCTTCCTTCCTCCCTCCCTCCCATCCTCCCTCCCTCCCACTCTTTCCTCCCTCCCTTCCTTTCTATCTTCCCTCCCTTCCTTTCTATCTTCCCTCCCTTCCTCTTCTTATGCTCCCTCTCCTTCCCTCCCACCTCTCACCTGCTTTCCTTTCCGTCTTATTGTATGCTCTTCTTCCCCACTCTTCACCTCTACTGTTCTTTCTCTCTCTCTCTCTCGTCTCGTCTTTCTATGGTTGTCACGTATTACTGGTGTCCATCTATTTGTCTCATTTCCTCCCTTTATTTTTCTTCGAGATCGTTTCTTCTTCAACCTCCCATTAATTCTGCCCACAATTTTCTACCTTTCATCTCTGCTTATATCTTCTATTCTACTGTCTTTTCTCCTTTTCGATCGCTATTTATCTATCTCCTCATCGATTTCTATCCTATCTTCTGCTTTAACTCCTTTCCATTTCACCATTACCATTCAATATTTTCTCACCCTTTCTCTTCCCACGATGTCGCTTTCCTTTTTAATCTAATAATTCCCCCATTCAATTCTTCTCGTCTCCTCCCTCACTCCTCTCACATTTGCTCTTATCTCTCTACTTCCTCTTCCCCTCTGTTTCTCGCGTTTATTTCCTTTTGAAGCTCTCTTTCTACATCGAAAATCTACCCTTTTTCTTCTCCGCCACTTTAGTTGCTTGCCTTGATTTATGCCTCTTCTCTTATAACCATTCGGTCGTCGGTTCGAACCCGGCAAAGAATAGCCGTGGTGGCGGAGAATTATTTGTCGAACGCGCTCTTTTTAACTTTAGTTCGTAACCTCTCGTCGTTATAATCAAAATAGCTTTTCCTTCCTCCCTCCCTCTTTCTCCTCCTCCTCCCTCCCTCTTTCTCCTCCTCCTCCCTCCCTCTTTCTCCTCCTCCCTCCCTCTTTCTCTTCCTCCCTCCCTCTTTCTCCTCCTCCTCCCTCTCTCTTTCTCCTCCTCCTCCCTCCCTCTTTCTCCTCCTCCTCCCTCCCTCTTTCTCCTCCTCCTCCCTCCCTCTTCCTCCTCCTCCCTCCCTCTTTCTCCTCCTCCCTCCCTCTTTCTCCTCCTTCCTCCCTCCCTCTTTCTCCTCCTTCCTCCCTTTCCCTCCTTCCCCCCTCTGCCTACTCCCCCTCTCTTTCCTCCTACGCACCGCTTATTCCTTTCTCTCCTCACTCCCACAGCTGATCCCCTCCATCTCTCCTCCTTTACTAATCTCCTCCCCTTCCACTCTCCCCACCCCCGCATTTGAAAACCTCTCTCGCACCGCCTTCTCTTGTCTTCTCCTCCGCCCGGAATGCCTTTGCTCACCGCCCGCCATCTGTCGCTTGCATTCTGAGCCACCGCGGAAAGATCGAGGGGGAGAGGGGGAGATAGGGATGAGAGGAGGAAAAGCGTGTGGAATAAATAGAATGGAGTGGTGTGTGGAAGTGAGAGAGGGGAACAAGATGGGGTTGAGGGGGGGAGACTTAGGAAGGAATGCGGCCGATGAAGGTCGTATCTATTGTAAAGGTTATGCGTAAGGCTAGGCATTTTGCCCATCCCCTTCTTTCCCTCCCTCATCCTTCCTCCCTCACTCTCCCTCCCTCACTCTCCCTCCCTCACTCTCCCTCCCTCACTCTCCCTCCCTCACTCTCCCTCCCTCACTCTCCCTCCCTCACTCTCCCTCCCTCACTCTCCCTCCCTCACTCTCCCTCCCTCTCCCTCCCTCACTCTCCCTCCCTCACTCTCCCTCCCTCACTCTCCCTCCCTCACTCTCCCTCCCTCACTCTCCCTCCCTCACTCTCCCTCCCTCCCTCACTCTCCCTCCCTCACTCTCCCTCCCTCACTCTCCCTCCCTCCCTCACTCTCCCTCCCTCACTCTCCCTCCCTCACTCTCCCTCCCTCACTCTCCCTCCCTCACTCTCCCTCCCTCACTCTCCCTCCCTCACTCTCCCTCCCTCACTCTCCCTCCCTCACTCTCCCTCCCTCACTCTCCCTCCCTCACTCTCCCTCCCTCACTCTCCCTCCCTCACTCTCCCTCCCTCACTCTCCCTCCCTCACTCTCCCTCACTCTCCCTCCCTCTCCCTCCCTCTCCCTCCCTCATCCTTCCTCCCTCACTCTCCCTCCCTCTCCCTCCCTCCCTCACTCTCCCTCCCTCCCTCACTCTCCCTCCCTCCCTCACTCTCCCTCCCTCCCTCACTCTCCCTCACTCTCCCTCCCTCCCTCACTCTCCCTCCCTCCCTCCCTCCCTCACTCTCCCTCCCTCCCTCACTCTCCCTCCCTCACTCTCCCTCCTCACTCTCCCTCCTCACTCTCCCTCCTCACTCTCCATCCTCACTCTCCCTCCTCACTCTCCATCCTCACTCTCCCTCCTCACTCTCCATCCTCACTCTCCATCCTCACTCCCCCCTCACTCTCCCCCTCCTCCCCCGCACTCCCACACAACCCCCATTGGAAAGACTTCTATTTCCTCAGGTCTCTCTCTCTTCTTTTACCGACTCCACCCTTCACCCTCCTCCTTTCTCACCAATCCCTCCCTCTCTCCTCACCAGTCCCTCCCTCTGTCCTCACTAATCCCTCCATATGTCCTCACCAACCCCTCCATTCCTTTCACCCATCACTCCGTCCCTCTTTCGCCAACAATCCCAGCGCCTAGGAAACAACAATCACACTTCCCAGAAAAAATCGCATCGAACCTTTTTGATTCGTACTTCTTTCTGTCTGCTGCTTGGATTTACGATAGCCATGGCTAAGGGTGTACGCACTACGAATGTTACGTGTCTGAACGTGTATTCAAATTTTTCAGCTAATCCTTCTGGATATAATTTTTTGAGTTGGCTGATTTTTCCTATCGCCTGCGTAAATCACGGTCGATGAAAAACTTTCTGCGTAGCCAATAAATTTTTTGTAAAATATGTAATAACAAACAAATGCGTAATTGTTTTGCCTCAGAAAATCGGTTATGATAGGAAAGTGTCGATCAAAAACCTTAAACATATTAACGTCACCTGATATCTTAAAACTTTTTGAGCAATTATTTTTTTTATTAGTTATATTGATAACCTTTTTTGCTTAAGTGCATAATATGAGAAATTTTATTGTTCATCCAATTTTTTCAGAATTTGAAGTTAATTATAGCGCTCGAGTCCTCAGCCATTTAAGGTTATAATTAAAGACTGAATCTATTCAGGAGAACCTCAAAACTGAAAAATTAGAATATGATTGTAACAGAATAACTACATGATCATTAAAACTAAGGAGAAGTTCCATTTTGTAAAATTGGTCCCTTTCTGAGACAATTTTTAAAAAATTTATCAATGGATCGATAATATCGCTGGTGAACTAGAAACAATTAGGAATGATTTTATAATTCATCTAACAATAAGTGTTTAATTTTCAGTACAACTGCTCTATAAATATATTTATCTTAAAACTTTTAAATTATCCATTAACTTTTTTCGATATTGCTTAAAATAAATTTCTTAGATCTCGAGGTAAAATTGCATTTAAATTGCGAACATTCTTTCTGGAAACGCATAAAAAATATTAGGACGACGTAACATTTGTCCCCTGTTAAAATAAGTGGTACAATTATATTACCATCGCAACTTAAACGGATTATTGTTTCCACGTCCACGTCGTGGAGAAACTTCGTCCGTATATTTTTATAAGTGGATTTCCATCGTCTCTATTCCCTTCATGTATTTCATTTTATGTGACACAAGTTGAATATCTCCAAGTCCTGTGATTGAAAGCGGAAATTACTAACTCTTCCACTTGCTCGATTGCTACTGGAACTTACACGTGGAATATTTTTGTATTGACGGGAACAGACCGGCCTTTAAAAACCTCTTAATCGATATACAGTTTACAACCCGCGTTCCAATTCCTAGCGCCATCTACCACCGAGCTAAGTTTTATTCGATATTAATACTATCGAACTGTTAAGTTATTCACTTATCCTCCATCGCCAACTTGAGGCAACCACGATTCGAGATATCGAGCCGGTCGAAGGATGCAAATGGAACGTCGCGTGCGTTTTATTGCCTCCGACGAGCATTCCCGTGACCCCGTGGCCGTGAGTGTCGGCGCCCTTAACCCCCTCCCCAATCTCTCCCGCCTTCGATCACTTTTTTCTTCTCACTCCCTCTCTTCTCCTCTTCCTCCCGGTCCTCTTCAACCCTCTTTCCTCTTCCTCTCTTCTCCTCTTCCTCTCTTCTCCTCTTCAACCCCCTTCTCCTCTTCACCCCTTCACCTCTTCATCCCTTCTCCTCTTCATCCCTTCTCCTCTTCATCCCTTCTCCTCTTCATCCCTTCTCCTCTTCATCCCTTCTCCTCTTCATCCCTTCTCCTCTTCATCCCTTCTCCTCTTCACCCCTTCTCCTCTTCACCCCTTCTCCTCTTCACCCCCTTCTCCTCTTCACCCCCTTCTCCTCTTCACCCCCTTCTCCTCTTCACCCCTTCTCCTCTTCACCCCTTCTCCTCTTCACCCCTTCTCCTCTTCACCCCCTTCTCCTCTTCACCCCCTTCTCCTCTTCACCCCCTTCTCCTCTTCACCCCTTCTCCTCTTCACCCCCTTCTCCTCTTCACCCCCTTCTCCTCTTCACCCCTTCTCCTCTTCACCCCTTCTCCTCTTCACCCCTTCTCCTCTTCACCCCTTCTCCTCTTCACCCCCTTCTCCTCTTCACCCCCTTCTCCTCTTCACCCCCTTCTCCTCTTCACCCATTCCTCTTCCTGCCCCGTGTTCTGCATGGATATATCATGCGACTGCATTCGCCGTTGTCGCGGCGACGAACCCGAAGTTGACACTTGTCCGCCGCGAAGCGTTTGCCATATGAATGGAGCTCTAATATGTGAATGAGATATGTATAGAAAGGGAGAGAGAGGGAGCGGTTGGAAAAGTGGAAGCAACTTGTCACGCCTGCAGTAAAAAGAAACTATTATTGTTGTCGCTTTCTCTTCCTCTATTACCCTCCCTCTCTTTATTTTTTCCGTCACTTCTCGCCTGCAGTATATCCTCGACGACTGTCCTTCCTTTTGTTTTTCTTACAAGATCTCTTTAGACGTCTTTGCCATCATCAGATAAGGATTGTTTTATATATGTAGAAATTCGATCTGAATCAACGTTCATTAGTCTACGTTAGCAGTGACGTCCGCATTGTTTTGGTCGATGGAGGAATTTTTATAAACAGCAGCTCAAATCGTTAGTATCCCTCCTTGTTTTCTACTCCTTATTTAGTGTGTAATTCAGGAATATCTCTATCGTGCGTATTTATAACGTTATCCATGAATGAAAACAGACCAAATTTGAAAATAAATTACAACTTGGGATTGGTTTGATTACTTTATTGCTTGTATTCGTTATGATTGAGAGCCCTAACTCCGTCTAGCTCGACAAATATATGGGCGTCAATGAGAATTATTTTCAGCCAGCTATCTGTTTTGGTGGCATAATATGCATGAATTTTAGTTTCTCAGGAATTTTTTCTCGTAAATTTTCTAGTCTTAATTTTTTAGACAATTTTTTTGCTACTTACCAAAATTGCTAGTGACAAATTCGGCGTTGTCATTAATTCTGTGATAGATTTTAATGTCTATTCAGTGCAACGCATTGGTAGCCAGTAAGATGGGAATAAAATAAAATCAAACAACTATGTAAATTAAGTTCTAAATATCATATGGAAATTAAAGTTATTACGTATCTAAGTGCGCGATTTTATCCATAGTGTCGAGCGGGAAAATCAACATAAATTGAATTCCTTACAGTGCTACAAATCTCGAATGTTTGACCATGTATTTCAATCTTAAAGCGTTTAACCATGTTAGATTCGCAATATTTCTATCTAGTTCCAGTATTTCTCAGTGGCATAACTAGGAGCGAAAGGGCCCGCGGAAAAATATTTTGGGTGGTCCGTCTCCCCATCACCCAACAAATACGTGTTCAATTACAAATGAAACTCATTGTAAAGGATATCAAGTTGCACTTATTAATGAATTATCACGAATAAGCTGAAAAGGTTCATCTTGTTAAATTACTCTGTCCAGAAATGACGTTTAGCTGGAAAGTAATTCAGAAATTAACATGAAATCACTAAATTATCTTAATTTTTTCTACATTTAGAAAACTTCGAGGGCTCCCATTGAGCACCCGGGTCCGTGGCATTTGCCCACTCACGCCACCTTATTGTTACTCCTCTGGTATTTCCTTTATCTTCAGTTAACAATACATTTAGATAGGGTTTTTTCAACCTCTTGGATCAATTCATATTACTTTGCATTTTTTTAGTTATTATACATTGAATTACATTATTAATATTATTGTAAAATTGGTATTCAAACTTTAGAGAGAATAGATCGTTAATTAGGAATACTTGTTCGGAAATTCACATCTCTGGAATTAAAATAATTTGTCCTCGAAAAAGTGAAGCACCCAAATCCCATCAAATGTATTCAATGAAAGCATTTGTTCATGTCGTTCGGTTGATTTTTTCGCTAGGTGGTAAGTATTGCGGTATATTTATGGGAATAAATCCCGCTGTCTCCAAGGAAACTCAAAACAGAGATGCTTTCCCAAAAAAATCAATGTGCAGATTACGTGACCACGTTTTCCTCTAAAAGTATTTTCATAGCCTTTCGGGTTGAAGTCCAAATATGCGAACCTCGGGTGTTATCTATAGCAAGCGTCGTAATCGGCATTCGTACATTGCCGCATCATTACCCGCCTTGAAAAGTCTAATCTTCAAATACTTATTTTTGAACTCGAATCAGCGGAATTTCATCGTTCTCTCTCTTCGTTCGATCCATTTCCAAATTTCGCCACGTATTTTCCTCTCCCTGAATATTTGCTTCCAACCGGTTCGTATACCCACGAACGCGAGTTTATTCCTACTAAAGATTTAAACATGCACCTAGTATTTGTATTAAAATACTAGCAAATATAGAATTTTTATCCTAAAATCCTCACTTTCCTGATTTTCGGGAATCTGAACGATATATTTCTACAAATAGTTGGTATTTATTTGGATGCATTAGTACGTTTATGCACATAATATACATATCTGCGCACGTACGCTCATACCTACGCAGATATGCAGATTTGCAACAATGCATTCGTTAATATACAGCCAGAAAAATGCAATGTATTACTTGATAGAACCGGGATTATTATTTTTGTACAAAATTCAATAAAAAATCATATTATGTTCATAAAATGCTATGTATGGAGTATAGCTTTGTACAGGGCAGAAACATGGACGCTAAGGAAAAATTACATCAAATGCTTGGAGAGAGAGTATGATTAAAGACGTGTTAGAAGGAAACTAGATGGAAAAAGGGAAAGAGGTAGGAAAAGGTTTCAGTTGATAGACGATTTGAAAGGGAAAGATATTTATCAAGGTATGAAGAGGACCGCGGAAAATAGGAGTATATGGAAAACCAGGTTTAACCGTGAATAATCACGAACCTGTCTACGGACAGACTACCTATGATGATAATGATGATTATGTTCTACTCTGCGATGGCGCACTTGAAAACGTCGCCGTGGAATCCCTCCTTCGCTTATCTTCTTTCGCATAGCGTGAATCTCTCCCCCTTTGGCATTTCTCCTCGTCCCCCTCCCTTCATACTTCCCCCCACTCCAATCCTCCCTTCCACTCGCCCCCTCCTCCCTCATACTCCCCTCTCCTCCCTCATACTCCCCTCTCCTCCCTCATACTCTCCTCTCCTCCATCATACTCCCCTCTCCTCCCTCATACTCTCCTCTCCTCCCTCATACTCTCCTCTCCTCCCTCATACTCCCCCTTCCTGCCCCATACTTCTCCTTCATACTCCTCACTCATACTTCCCCATTCTCCCTCATGCTTCTCCCTCATTGTCCTCCCTAATGCTCCTCCCTCATACTCCTCACTCATGCTCCTCCCTCATACTCCTCCCTCATACTCCTCACTCATACTCCTCACTCATTCTCCTCACTCATTCTCCTCCCTCATTCTCCTCCCTCATCTTCCTCACTCATACTCTCCTCCTTCCACTTCCTCCCAATCGAATAGTATTTGCACGCCGCTCGCTCACTCGGCGCCGCGACTCCCTCGTGACGAATTTTTTAAACAGCTGAGAGTTCGTCGGCTGCTCGCAACCCATCCTGAGAATTCCCAGTCTGTTTTGCCTTTCCCAACCCCTTCGGCAACGGTGCGCGACGGACGCACGCGTGCGGACTCTGGTGCACCCGTGTGCGTGCGTTACAGCATTCGACCGCTAGTACCTCACGATCAAAAGGCGTGGCAGTCCTTATTTACTCTTCGATTCTTTTTTTTACGATACGCGCAGTTAAAAAAGGGAGAGCAACGGCGAAAACTATTTAGTTTTAAAATTTTGATTGACATCGCCCAGTGATTTCTTTGAAATGTGATTGGTCGGAAGAAGGCTTGAATTGGCGTCTCCATGCAGCCGTTAAAATAATTGCGAATATTCCTGGAGACCATCCTCGGAAAGGTCGAGGACAAAGGTGACAGCAGCTCCAGGCGTATTTATTTCGGAGAAAAAGTTGACAGAAAATTCAGAAATCAAGGACTCTAGCGATAAAAAGAGCATCATCAATGAATCAATTTGAAAGCTTTATCAACTTCTTTCAACGAGCTCACGGAATTATCTCATCGTCTCTCCTCTATACGGACTATTTCAAGAAGTTTCCACGTGACTCAGACGGAAACGAACCCTTAAAATAATTTCTACGATAAACCAACAATAGATATAATTACCGACTCTCGAAAAGTGACCAGAAATTCTTCCGCCGAAAGAAAGGAGTCGACATTTTCTCGTTGTCGAGTCTGTTAACAGAAGAAGCATGTGCGCGTAAAAAAAACGCGGGGAAATAATTTTGAGCGTAGGTGTTCGTGCCATTGGGGGGGACTTGCTCGCCTCCGTCCTCCCGTGAAACTCTTCCTCTCATCGCATCCGCATCTCTCTCTCACACTTCCGTAGGGAGGGGATGGACATCCTTGCGCCCCCCCCTTTCCCCCCTCATCCACCTCCCAGACGCTCTTCTGGTCCACAATGCTACCGGCGCACGTGCACGGGCGGCCTTGAACCGAAATGTGGGCGACAATCGAACAAGGTCGATGGGAGGGAAGCGAAGGGATTGAGGAGGAGTCTCTCTCCCTTTAACGCTTAACTTAGCAGTCCTTGAGATGGAGAAGAAGACGTCTTCTGTATCTCACTGCAGTCGTTGCAGTTTTCCTTACGCGGCCGAAGGACCAGCGGCCGTCCGCCATCGCCGCCTGCGCTGTCTCCTCCGCGACGACCAAATTACTCCCTTTTCATCCGCCGAAATCAGTTCAGTATTCGCGGGAATGTCGGAGTCGATTTAATGTGGTTTAGCATCTCCTTTTCTTAACCCTCATAAATTTCGCTTAAAGTAAGGAGGGGGGGGGGGGTACATTAGGGTGACCAACCGTCCCAAATTTGGAGGGACAGTCCCTCATTTTCGTTACTCGTCCCGCTTTGTGAAATGTCGCAACTTTTGTCTCGGTATTTGATAAATCATGATTTATATCCCATTTTGTCCCAGAACCGCATCACTGGTTACACCACGGTATCGGATATCTACTACAGCTATCTATTTAAGGCTGATCCATCAATAAATGCACCAGAAATACTCCCCTGTGATACGTTCCTCCTTATATTCGATACATGTTTGAAAATGACTCTCCTTAGCTTCTTGAAAAGTTGGTCACCTTAGGGTACATCCCATATCCGAGGTAATCGGCGAAATCCCTATACTAGTAAACATCTTGTTTTTTTGAGTATTATTCTGTTCAGATTTTAACCGTCTTTTCGTTAAAATTGAATTTTTCAATTTAAATCTCAGATACGTTCATGTGCCGAGTGCCTATCACGGTATTCTAAATTCAGTTCTAATTTGATTCGCTCCAGCTCCGATCATTCTGAAGAAAATTCCCGTGCGGGGAGCGGAACCCGTGTACTTTGGACGGAATTAATACCCTGACAACGAGAGCGGAAACTTTGAATTGATGCTGCATAATCTGTGCTTATAGCACGAGTGATTTCTGAGATTTCCCAGTACGGAGAAATGTTAAACAAAGATCAACCTCGGCAAATGTTGATGCACTAGTTTTGTGCGTGTGTGGCGGTGGAGAGGGCGAGAGAAAGGGTTAAATGAGTTTTAGGAAGAGGATCAGATTGAAACCACCACGAGCCATACACCTGCACCTTACATTTCTCTCTTTATCACGGAGAGCTTTAAAACGGTCGACTTGTGTCTCGGGTCACGACGTCACGATCACGCACGCGCGCATCATGTTCCCTAATCACCAAAGTGGCTATCATCGGTTTGTCGTCGCTCAAGTGGTCGGTCTATGTTCCAACGGGCGAATGGAGGCTTGTTGGGAGCAATTTGAGTGGAGCCGCCTCTTAGTTCCCGCTCGGAATGCCGGGGAACGACCTGCAACAAGTGGCAGCTCGAAAATGCATTCGAGATTGCGGGCGCGTCTGCGAGTGATCCAGAGCGATTCGCGCGTCGAATGCCAGAGGAGAGATTCGATCGGCGGAGGGTTGGTTGGAGTGACGACAGTGAAGAACACCCTATACTTTCTTTTGGGTTTCTGATAAATTGGTTTGAATTTCATACATTTTTATTTGTTCGCACGTTTGGTTATTAACATCAAGAATGATGAGTCTCGCCGTTAATCCCACATATTGAAATTGCCACTTATGTTATGATTAAAATTTAGTGCAAAAGCGTCTGATAATCTTTCAACTATTTTTTTCTGACCTACACGTTTAGAAATTTTTTTGGTTTGTTGTTTAGTAGTTTCTGCGTTATAGGTTCTCATCATCTGAAATTTACTAACCTAAAATTCATCACGGTGCTATTTATATTTGTGATCCAAGATTTCATTTTGGGGTGCATGAAAATCATTTTTATCGATTTATTTCCAGTCGACTTTCGTGTTGTTGCATAATTTCCAAGGTTACGTCTATTTTTGAAATGGAAATAACTCCTCCGAAAGAGCTCTCCAATTAAATGTTCGGCTTTGTAATCTGCCCTCCTTTGGCGATGCATGTAAATAAACAAGGCCTTCTTAATTTTTCTCCCCTCTTCATCGCTTCATTTTTACGCTTCCATCGAACCGTGCCTCGCCCGGGCTATGGGAAAATAAGCCTAACCCCTCTACTGTTCTCCGAACGGACGTGGAAGGCGTGGCTTATGGCGGCGAGAGAAGAATGAATAAGTCGCAAACTCAAAGAGGAGACGGAAAAAAGCTGCTGCGTTAGGTCTGCGGGGCATTAGTGGCCGTGGCCCACATAGCGATGGCGGGCGATTCATTCTTTCCACGCTCTCCCTAGTGTTGGAGGGAGGCATGAGGGGGGACGTTAGAATGAGGCAGGGGGGCGTTGGAAGGAGGCAGAGGGGCCGTTGGAGGGAGGCAGAGGGGCCGTTGGAGGGAGGCAGTGGGCGTTGGAGGATCCTTCCTCGAAAATCAAGGTGACCAACGTTTCATATTAATCGGCTTCTCGCGTGGGAGTCGAATTAGTCCGCTTTCTCATCGTTACCCCGCTAAAAGGTTGACCTTCTTACGATATGTTGCGGTCGCGAAAGAGTTGGAGCTATTATTTAAATATTTTAAATGATATCAAATGAATCGCCTTTAACCTTGGCTTTGTTTGGTCATGGAGGGTTTCTCGAATCTCTGCGTTTCCAACGGGACCTCACTCTGCGCTTAATGTTCATATGTTTTCGGAAGCACGCGTGTCTAAATAATAATACTTCGTTTTATTGATAGTCTGATATTAGTAGCATCCTTCGCTCATTCTTATATAAGGTTCCCGTATCGTATATAAAAATAGTTTGTTTATGATACAAGGAAACTAAATATAATCACCATTTGATAAAAACCGTAAGCTAGGGTTACAATTGCTTTTTCGAATAGCAGGTTTCGAGATGGTTTCAGGACATTACGACCAGTTCTACACGTCCAACGACAAAATGTCCATTTCTTTGGCGTTCACAGACAATATGCCCATTATTATATGTCCAGTACTAAAAAGTCGACTAAAAATCGTGTCCACACATTTTATGTGTCCAAAATGTATGTGTCCACTTGGAAATTGTCCACAAATAATTATTTACATATAGATAAATTATTGTTGCATAAAAAGGCGTTATGCAACAATACTTCATTTATTAACAACGTTTGAATATTTTTTATAAGTTCCAGTTTTTTATCGTTTGTAAATTGTTTTTTTTTTATTAAAAAAAATTATAAATTTATAAATTAAAAAAACAGTGTTATGGCAAGACTTATTACAAGCCGGAAGCATTATTTATTGCAGAATGAAAGTTTTATTTACCATTTTCATTCGAATAACAAGACGAATACAAGAAAATATTGGCGATGCGAGGAAAGGGAAATTTGCAATGCTAGATGCGTTACTAATTTTGATGTTGGAACTGAAATAGTTATATTTAAAGTTGGAAATCACATCCATGAGCCAAATCGAGCTGAAAACAAAGCAAGGGCTGTATGTAAGGCAATAAAAAGGAGAGCTCAAGACCACCCAAACGAACCGCCAGCACAATTTATAGAGAAGCTACTCAATGGGTAAGTCAAGATATTCTGTTCAATATGCCGGAGCGACATTCAGTTTTACGAGCAATAAATCGTGCACAGAATAAAGGAAGGCCACAATTATCAAAAAGTTTGCATGATATGGAAATTCAACCTCCATATAATACCACAGAAAACGGTAACTCCTTCAATTTGATTCTGGTATAGAGGACGAGGGGCGAATTTTAATTTTTTATACAATACAAGGCTTGGAGCATTTATGTAACAGCAGGACCATTTTTTGCGATGATACATTTAAGACGGTCCCCACAATGTTTTACCAATTGTATACAATACATAGGACCATATTAGACTACCTGTTCCCCCTAGTTGACGTCCTGTGTATGCGTAAAGATCAGACAACATACGAAAAGATATACAGACATTTAAAGGACAAGGCCACAGAGAGACATCTAAACTTTAACCCACAAATAGTTGTAACAGATTTTGAGAAAGCTGCGATTAACCCAGTCACTACAATAATCCCTACAGCACAAATTCACGGGTGTTTGTTCCATTTCGCACAAGCAATATGGAGACAAACCGTCAATTACGGACTCAAAATTCCGTTTACTGAAAACGAAGAAATACGGAGCGACGTGAGTAGATTAATGTCCTTACCATTCGTGCCTGTAGAAGATGTAGTTGACGTTTTAAACATGCTCCTTGATGACCTAAATGAGGATGTCGTCGAACTAGCGAACTACATAGAAGTTACCTATTTGCGCGGTCGTAGACCAGCAGTTCCACCAAGATTCGAGCCTGCTATTTGGAATGTTTATGAATTATTTCTCAACCGCTAGCAAAGAACCAAAAATATAGTAGAAGGGTGGGACTCGAGATTTCAAAGACTAATTTGGAAGTTTTTAGAGCATATAAAAAAAGACCAGGCTCACAACGAAGCATTGATAACATTTAGTGTTGCAGGACAAAGAATTAGAAGACCGATAAAGAAGAAATATATTATGCAACAAGACCAAGTAGAGAGGATTATAGGCAAATATTAAGAACATAAAGCGAACAATACTATCCCTCTATACCTACTTTCGCTCCGTCACAAGCTCAAGTTATATTTAATCACAACAGAAGAGGACCAAGATTAATAACCGCAAAAACAAATTATTACATATTAAATTAATGGGTTAAATAAATTATGTTATATACCTAATAATAATATAATAAATAAATACTAATAATATGTTAATATGTTTAAATCAATGCATAAAAAATTGGACATTGGGCATGAAAGAATACATAAATATTGTGGACAATTGATTCATTTGGACCCAAAATTTCAGTGGATACATTATTATTGGACATTATAAAAGTGGACATTTTGTCCGTGGACATATTGTCTGCGCACCTTTGAGACATGTGAAAAGTTTTTTATATTTTTGTGATGAATAAAGCCTCAAATTTATAAGATATTGGCTAGAGGAGCTAATATGTTTACTCTTGTTGTTATTCGAGAGATTCGACGCACATTCGTTCTCTCTCTCATCTCTCTCGTCTGGAATGCAGCGTTCCGTTTTCTGTTACAACATATAATAACACCTTGCTCACGAGTGAAGTGAAAGCGATTGTTATGGTCCATCTTTATTCAAAGGAATATTTTTGTTGAATGCTAAACATTATTTGGGGATATTTTTATGGAGAAAAAATATATTCGCCTCATACTAGTAATATATCGTTCCTTTATCTTGCTCCTTTAATTAGGTCTAAAAGTTCATTTCCTGTTTAAAGAGAGGGAAACTATAAAAGAGAGAGAGATTATCTTACATATAAAATATTATAGGCCTCTTGAGACATTAATTTGGTTGTAAAGGTGCTATCGTACAATGGATGTGTAAATCATTGCCGAAAACAAGTCTTCCATTTTCTAGTATATACACTACTCGGAAGAGAGCACCACTCTGCTATCAACGAACTTGCTCGCTAGTTTCGGTCTTTCCGGGCGGCTCACGAAAAAGTTGACAGTCGGGCGGCACTGGGTGTAAGATGTGTCCCTGGCCGTTCGTTCACTCCGCCGCAAACGAAGTCAAAATATTTAACCTCCCCCCTGCTCGTCTCCATTTGAGAACCCCGTGTCAATCACGTGACGAAGATACAGCCCAATAGAAGCTCGCCCTGTGACGTCTTGTACCGCAACCCCGTGAACTCGTGCTAAAAAGCGGGACGCCCGCTTATCAGAGACATCTACCGCCCCCACACCCGAGCTAAACAGACAAAAGAAAGAAATGCTGTGTTCAAAATTTGCGCGTGCAAGAAAGGAGCTTTGAATCTCGAAATAAATTCTGTCAATTTCTGGAACCTGGTTGACTTGTTTGACTCAATTGGAGATTCTACGTAATTAGGCGGCACTTGGGCATTATCTCAGTAAGATTATAATCATGTTTCCGCTAGAAAGGGTTTTTTCTTGCATAAAAACATCCAAGGCACTCAAAGAACGATCCTTAAATAGCAAGGTATGTGGCTGTACATACTATTGGTTAGTTGTCGACGTGACGTAATTTAGGTAAGCGAGATTATAAAAGGAATAAATATTCGCCAGTACAGTTTCCTACTGCGAAACCTCCAGCATCGTCACACAATAAACGGTATGCATTTTTATCTTTACCGCTAGGAATTCGATATACCTCGAACGATACCATTACCTTTGCCGGCAAAAAAGGAAAGGAGCTCTCTCCTCTAGGAATAGAACTACTTTCTCTAAGTCAATGTAATGAGGTCTTTCATTGCCGATTACTGCCTTCTACAAGTCATTTTCTTCCATTTTGGAATAGCGCCATTGATCAAGTTATCTGGGAATTGATTATATTAATTATATCCTCCTTAGACAATTCCTTGCCAGAAGATGTTAGTTGAAAAGCCGAGTAAATTTTGATACAGGTATTTATTAATTTTATCATAAACTCTTCTACACTTAACGATTTTATTATATGCATCTATATCGTTTATGTATTGAGCTCTAATATTTTCTAACTTGTATAAATTTCAAATTATAACTGTCAACACGCACTTAAGATTGCAGTACACTTTTTTGTTTTAAAACTTAGGAAGTATTTTCTCCCTTTAGTCGTGGGTTTCTCATTGATACCTAACAATTCCTTTGCGTAAAATAAATTCGTTTATTTATTTTTATTTTATTTTAACAGGTATGAAGAGCGAACTTTCTTATTTGTCCTAAACTAACATGAAATTGTTTAAAATGACATGCCTGCATAATAACGTTCGAAACTGCATTAAATCATGATTAACTTCAAGTGAACTACGGATGTAAATAACCGTAACAAAATCTTTGAAAAACATTATCCCACAAGTCATGAGTAAGAGTTTAGCCAAAACACGTTAGGGTTTAAAATAATATGGACACAACTATAATGAAACTGCGATGGTGGAAGACGGTATATTTATATACATATAAGAGAGCCATAAACATATTTATTCGATAATAAAATGAGCTTTTCTCTTCACGTTTTCCTTCTTTTCTTGCTATCGTTATTTCGATTTGAATTGTTTCTTCTTCTTCCCCTCTTATTACTCCATAATCTCTTCTATTTATTATCCTTTCTCCCTCCCTTCTACCCACCCGCCACTTCCTATTCTCTCTTTCCACCTCCGTTCAGTAGGACTTCAAACGAACAAAAATAAACGCAATTTTTTTATTTCAAACTCCCTTTCCTGCTATCTGGGTTGCGATAATATTTATGAAATTCGTTCTCCCTAGTGTTGAAGAAGGTTGCCGTGATTTAGTTCCCAGATTGTTTTTGCCTTCTTGGCTGTCATTCCTTGCGAGCCGCAGCCGGCGATTCTCAAGCACCGATTGCTTTACTTGGTCTCCTTTCATTCCCTCTGCTCCCCCTCCCCTCCCCCGCCCTCTGCTCCCCCTCCCGGCCCTCTGCTCCCCCTCCCCCGCCCTCTGCTCCCCCTCCCCCGCCCTCTGCTCCCCCTCCCCCGCCCTCTGCTCCCCCTTTCCCTCTGCTCCCCTCCCTCCGCTCCCCCTCCCTCCGCTCCCCCTCCCTCCGCTCCCCCTCCCCCTCTGCCCCCCTCCCCCTCTGCTCCCCTTCCCACTCTACCCCTCCCCCTCTGCTCCCCCTCCCCCTCTGCTCCCCCTCCCCCTCTGCTCCCCCTCCCCCTCTGCTCCCCCTCCCCCTCTGCTCCCCCTCCCCCCTCTGCTCCCCCTCCCCCTCTGCTCCCCCTCCCCCCTCTGCTCCCCCTCCCTCTCTGCTCCCCCTCATCTCCCCCTTCCTCCCTGCTCCCCCCTCCCCCTCGTCTCCCCCTTCCTCCCTGCTCCCCCCTCCCCCTCGTCTCCCCCTCCCTCCCTGCTCCCCTCCCCCTGCTCTCTCCCTCTCTTCCCTTTCTCCTTTCCATCCCTTTGAATCCCATTTTCGAAGCGAAGCTCTTTCGAAAGCACGAGTGGCGTCTTTCTAAACTAAGCATGGCGGCGCGGAACTTAAGAAAGACGCACCCATTCGCTACAAATGTATATCTCATTGTCAGCTCTCTTCGTGCCTCTTTGTCTATGCTTGCTTAAATTGAAAATTTATAACAACTAAATAATTGCTAGCGATTCATTCAGGCGTAAAACGACATGTTGTTAGCGCTGTCGAGTATTTTAGTGTCCCTTTCGATTGCTATCTTGGTTACACTGTCATTGACAAGGGGAAAATTTGTTTGTTTATAAATAAGACACTTTTAACCTTACGATTGTAACTGTGTCTATTGTGGCAACTTTTTCAAATATCCCTGCTTTCATGATGATTTGTTTATAAAGGCATTCTTGATGTGTCCCTATAAATAAAGTTTTGATATTATAATGAAGGGCCGAAGTTCGGTGATGAAAATCATTATGAAGCCCGCACATACTATCCGATTAAATAAATTTTAAAATAATCATTAATGTCCATTAGTTGTCTACTACTGCAGAGAAGGCTCTGTCATCATATCTGATTCTCGATATTCCCTACGGACTCTTCCTCTCTTTTGGCTTAGAGTTCTCCAAATACGTCATGGACTTTTATTGGCGTCCAAATTGATGTTTTGCATCGATGCCTAGTTCCGCATGTTATTATTTGGGCAGTTTTTTATTTTTAATTTTTATTGCTTCATTGTGTTGAAAGCTTTTCTTTATTATTTCGATAACGAATATTAGACTAAAGAAATCAAGAATTAAAAAAATAAGAATTAATTCGGGTTAAAGAAGCTAGAAAATATTCTCGACAGTCTAAATTTAAATTTCATTCTGTCATCCGCCAAGTTAAAAACAAATCGCCTGTTAGAATTGGTTCTACACCTCTTTATCATCTTTTCTCTCTCCCCATTCTTTCATCTTTTGCTTCTCTTATAATACATTCCTTTTAAAATTCCCCATTGGCAATTTATTTGATCAAACTTAAAATTAAATTCCTTCTTTCATTCTGCTCAAAGCAAAATTACAAATATCTATTATTCAACGTATCCAGCTACTATATCGACTAATTACAATGGAAAAGCTTTGTTTATGTTTGGTTTTTAAATTTAAGCATCTAAATATTCTTGTATGCAGCAGAGAGTTTCGTATGGGAATGATTGATAGTTTCGTTGCCATGGCTTTCTATTTAATGTCTCGACCTGCTTTGGAAATTAAATTTATGGATCATCACGTTTGCTTTATCCTGACGAGTTATTCTTAAGTCAGTGACATGCAAGGACACAAGATAAATATGCATATTTAGTGTTATTTCCACTCCACAAATTATAATTTATTGGAAGGGAAACACGCCGTCGTACTTGTTTTAATGACAAGACGCGACTTCAACATATTTTGACATATATCAATGTTAATCCTATTTTACCTCGAGCGCTGCCATATAAATTCACAACCTGCTCGCTGTATTCGTGATTGCATAAACGCAAGGATAATTTAGATCCTGTGAACTCCATCAGTTGTGTTATGGGTCCGTTCCTCCATCTTCGGTAAAACAATATCGGAAATAACAGCGGCATTAAATTCAATCCGTCGCTTCAATTGATCCATTGCCAGCCGATGTGCTTTTAAAAAATTATTCTTGCCGTAAGTCCAGGTGTCATATTTGCAAACCGATCACACCTGAGCTTTGGAAGAATGGAAACGAATGTTTGGTTTGTAGTTAATCGAGTTAGTGACATCTAGTAAATTGTAAGGAACTATATTTAATTATTTTGTAACAATTTGCCACCTGGTACTGGTGCAAGTCTGTGTGAATGAAGCAGACCTCATCCCTGACTCCCTTGCTAAACCTATTAATTCCCCTTCTGCTCTTTATTTCCCTCGCTTCTCTCTTCTGCTTCCCTCTGGTCCTCCTTCCTTCCTTTCCATTTCCCTTTCTCCACTCCTTTAAACCTTTTACTCCCTTTCCTAACACCTCCTGCCCCACCTCGCCCTTTACACCTGCCCTGGGCCATTTCTGCCTCTCAATCCAATCGCTTATTCTAGATACAGGGTGGCGCCTTTCTCAGAAGAGTAATTACTTAATTGGATATATTGTGAGAGGAGAATTAATGGAGACATTTATGAGAAAGGGGAAAGCCGTAAATGGCGTATGCTCAGTAAATCTTTTCTTAGCTACTGCGTCTTATTTCCGCGGCGGATTTGCGGCTTTTCGTAATGAACCTAAACGGTATCTCTTTTTCTCTCATTAATTAACTAGATCAGGGGTCTCAAACTCACGCCGGTGCGCGAACTGCATGAAGGCCCTCCACCGAACCCGCGGGCTGCATACTTTCCCAGTCTGTTGCATATTCTTTGGACATTAACTCTCCCCTTCCACAGGAAAGAAATCTCCCCGACCCTTTGATACAGTCTCAAACCCATTCATTACAAAAATAGTAATAGAATCGGCGTCGAGGGTTGGGTTCTTGGGACATGCAAGAAACACGCTTGCAGTGGGAAGAACACATTTAGTACCCCACATGTGCAGAATTTTTATAAATCGGAATTAGAAATAAACTACCTATATTTTTAAAGTGCTCACATATCATACTTCTTCAATTTCATATATTTACGTGAAATGTTTTATAAGTAATACATTTGAGTTTTGGCCGTTTAGTGTATACTAACTTACTTGGCGTGTTTGAGACCCCTGAACTATATGAATAATTTGACATCAGGGTGTGGCGAAAGAGAGAAAATGCATACTTTTAATCCCTCGCCGTTGGTTTAATAAGGCATTACAGAAATTCGATGTATTTTTCTCGACTGATCCGTCAGCCGTCGCCAATTTGGATGAGATCGATTTTCGAAGCGATGCGTTTCCCTTCAAACGGAGGAAATTAGAAAACATTTCTGAAATCTGGTTGCGAAACAGTTCCGCCGACAAGGACACCATCTCTCGGAAAATTCTCTCATTTACTCGCATTCCAAGTTCGCTAGAAAACAGTCTGAGTCACGTTCTCTCCCTCCATTTTTTAGGATCGAATTATTTTTCTTCAAACAGATCGCGGAAGTGGGAACGCGTCGGGACAAAGGACGAGAAGGAACCGAGGGCGCGAGGCAAAATATTTTCGGTGTAACGATCCGGAATCCGATCCTAGCCTCTCGGGAATTCAATTCAGTCGTGGAGGACAGGATCCTAGGAGAAATGATAATGGCGAAGCGATGAAACCGAGAGGAATCGTAATAAAAAACGAAAAGGAAACGAAAGAAGCAGGAGGAGAGTTGAACTGTAGAATAACTGTTCGGGAGAGAATGTGATTTGGGGCACTTGGAGGAAGAGAGAATATTTGGTTAAAGAAAGAGAAGGCGAAAGAGAGAGGATTTTCAGTAAGACTTTGAAGGGCAACATTTCATCCAACAACCAGGTGAATGCGTAGACGCTCTAATTGGTGACGAAGCCCGACGTAAACACTCGGTAAACAACTCATCCCCCAATCACCCTCTCCTCTCTTACACGCGCTCTTCTCTCTCACCCCTCTCCTCCACTCGACAGTGCCCTCCTCCCCTCCATGACCCCTTCCTGCCCCCTCACTGCTTCCCCCGACAGCTAAAGTGAGCGCAGGGGACTCATACCCCTCCCACTTTCTCTTTACACTCGTTCTCCCACCCATCCCTCTCTCCACCTCTCCCTCTTTTCCCTTTCTCTCTTCATCGTCTCTCCCTTTCTCCTTCTCCGTACCGGACTATTTCTCCTTTTATTTTCATTCCCAATCCTTTCCCATTCTCCCTTTTCGCTTAAGTGGCCAATTTTCGGTTAAGCAAGAGTGGGTAAATATGAGGATGTAAACAAAACTGCCTATCGTAGCAGTATATCATCCCTCTCTTCGAGTTCTTAATAAATGGGATCTGAATAATCATTGCAGTATCACGGTGCATAATGAAGGAGCTTTGCCTACTCTTTTGGACCGTATTGTTCCAAAGCCATTGTGGGCCACACATCTGACATACCCTGATTATTTCTTTTGGGGATACATTAAAAAAGAAGTGTGCGTTACAAATCTCTATACTCGAGACGAACTAAAGGCAGGAATTAGGGATGCCATTGAGAATACTCTTCGCCAGATTTTGCAGTCTCTCCGAAAAACATGCTGTGGTGAGCACGTTTATGTATCCAGCGTAGTGATGGTCACTTTCAGCATTTTATTTGTGATTTTTAATGAACAATTTTGCGTAACTTAAAACTTCAATTACGAATATTTTCACATTTCTCTCTGATTCGCGCCTTGATATATAGCTATTTTTATGGTTCTCGAAAAAAAATTATTATGTACTTTTCCTAACTGGAAGTCGAAACTTAGGACTGTCCCACCAAATTC
The DNA here is from genome assembly GCA_028673005.1 of Tanypteryx hageni. Taxonomy (NCBI): domain Eukaryota; kingdom Metazoa; phylum Arthropoda; class Insecta; order Odonata; family Petaluridae; genus Tanypteryx; species Tanypteryx hageni. The sequence continues at coordinate 128,409,725 of CM054116.1, read as the reverse complement.
GAGATGTTCATGTTCACTCTTTTCCTTCATGCCCCTTAGCACATCCAGATATCGCTGCTTACTCTCTCTCTCTCTCTCACACTCCTTATGAATCTCTCTCCTTCCCCCTCACTTCGCGGCCACATCTCTCTCATCTTCCCTCTCCTCGACCTCTCATCGTTTTTCTTACTCTCGGCTGATATCAAGTTTTTTCTTTGGTAACAAATTTTTAGAATTATGTTATCATATCAGAATACATTATATTTCATTTCTATACCTTTTAAGGCGTATTCTCCTCCTGAATGGGATCAAAATATATATGCATAAAATCGGAATATAAAAATGAATTATTAAATCGCGTCCTTTTTCGCTCCTATTCTCTGTCCTATCTCATGCTCTATTTCTACTCCTCGCATTCCTGTGCATCTCATTCATCCTCTTCCTCCTCCCCCATTCACTTCCTTCCGCCTCATCCCTGCCTCCACTCCCATCACCGCCTCATCCCTGCCTCCGCTCCCATCACCGCCTCATCCCTGCCTCCGCTCCCATCACCGCCTCATCCCTGCCTCCGCTCCCATCACCGCCTCCGCTCCCATCACCGCCTCCGCTCCCATCACCGCCTCCGCTCCCATCACCGCCTCATTCCTGCCTCCGCTCCCATCACCGCCTCCGCTCCCATCACCGCCTTATCCCTGCCTCCGCTCCCATCACCGCCTCATTCCTGCCTCCGCTCCCATCACCGCCTTATCCCTGCCTCCTCTCCCATCACCGCCTCATTTCCCTTGCACCGTAGGCAGCCACAATTTCGGGAACCTCCGTCGGGTTCAACACGTTTCGAAAATATCCTGGTTATTATTGCATCAAAACACTTTTGATAGTCTCATTTTACATTTTTATTTTTAAAGTTTGAATAAATTGGGAGACTTATTACTTCCGCTTAAAAAATATGCGCATTCCTCAAGAAGTATTGTTAAAAATGTTTAATTTTTCGATAATTTTGACCCGAAGTGCATTTTCCTTGACGAAATTTATATTTTCAAGCGTATAAATATTTATATTGAATTTCTTCGTTTAATTTCCTCGATATATTTATGATTTCATGGTTTGGAAGTTAAATTCAATGTTACAGAATCTTTGAACTAAATCACCTACTAGTATACATGTAATTCCATCGGATTTTATTTTTGTGAATATATTCTGATCGAGCAATATGTATCGTATCGAAACAAACGGAACGAAATGAAAACTAAAAGACTTTTAGATTGCTTTCAGGAAATATGTTGTGCACATTCACTTTTCCTCTCCCCAAATAATGTGTAGAAAATTTCACATTTTGCGAATGCGTTCTCGATAAAGTTATAAAATAATACATCAACTCTAAAGAAAATTCTCACGACGTGTAATATCTGGAACAAGAACCTCACACAAAAATTTAATCTCCATGAAATTCTCAACAATGATTTGACGTCTTCCAATATGCGGCTATTTCAAATTATGATTATATATCTTTGATAAAATTACATTCATTTAGCCCATGATCATTTGAAATAAATATGAAATATGAATTGAAGAGAGAACTGAATTAGAAAATTCCTCCGTTTTCTTCCGATTTTCAAAGATTGTTCGTATTGTCAACCATTTCAGCCACTCCCGAATAGTATTCTTCCGGTTACTGAGAAGAGGTCCACGTAATCTTGTTCTCCGTCCATCCCAAGCTTCCCTTCGTTGTCACGCGAGTTGTGCAATTACCCATAATGCCTTCGCGTTCTTCTTATTTTCGGTAGGGAGATGGAGCGGGTTCCCAGGTTATCTCCCGATCTCTCATTTTACATTTCGGCGGAATATGATGCAGCGGCCGAGATGAGCTTCCCCCTCGAAAGGGGCGCTGGGAAGGGTTGGGCGACAACGCATCAGTGGATGGGGGATGAGGAGGGGGTAGTCGCGAGTGGAGCTTTTGTTTTCGCGCGGGACGAAAGGGTCGAGCGACCGTTGAAGCTTAATAAGTGGCACCGGTCGTGCCTCTTTTGTTTTCACTCGGGCCCGTATATAAGATCATCTATTTCGCACTTCCATCTTGGCTTTCTTTTCTCGTTACAGCATTCGAAAATTTAGCAGGCTAAGGTGAAGAGTATGAGATTTGTTGATAGTTATCGGGGTTTACGTTGCTTGTCTGAAGAAAAGAAGTTTAAATTTTCTGTTGTGGATAAAAATTTACTTCCCAAGTCTGTTTTGGCTCTAAAACTCACTGTTTTATATTGATTCTGTAAATAACCATTTGTTGCCGAGCTCGCGTCTGCTTCTCGTAAATAAGCGAAGGCAGTTGTGCGTAAGATTAAATGGTGTATACCCACTCCTCCTATAATACGGATTCTTATAACACGAATTCATTACTACGCGGTTTGTTTATAATACGAAAACTTCAGATAACGCGGATTATGGTATGTTTGAACTTTGGGTGTGAAATTTCAGATTGCTGAGCGAGGAAAACACTTGTAGGAGAGCCCGGATGTTTTGTTTATAACCTTAGAAATCAGGCAACAACACTACATTCACAGAAAAATCTATGCTTCAGAACAAGTCTAAGGACTCGAAATAAGCTTACGCTCCAGGCCTCAGAGGCTGAAGCAGCTCATTGTATTATTAAATGGGCCGAAATATTAGCAACTTGTTTATGGTGGATCTGAAGCGAGAATGATTCATATCCTAATGCGTTTAAATTTATTTCTCACAATATTGCAGGCTGTGAAATAACTTGTAACTAGATAACTGTTCACTCGTAGTTTTCGCTTTGAAATATTGCATTCGTGCCATCGCTTCTCTTAAACATTCTTTTCTTTTCTAAATGCCGTATATGCCCGAATATAAGGCGACCTCGAATACAGGGCGACCCCCATTTTCCCACCAAGAAAAATAGAAAAAATTATTTGACAAAAACTTGAATAATCAGAGTTAGAGGGATAGGGATCTAAAAAAAGTATCAAAAAATGTAAAAAAAATCTCATTATTGAAAAATGATAGTAAGCTATTACATACGCATAAACAAACCATTTTATATCACATATACATATATGAAGGAATTTTATTCCAAGACATCAGTAGCATCTTCAACATCAGTTTCGTCTTCATCACCGGAGTCACTTTCATTATCTGGCACAGTTTCCCACAGCACATCATCTTCAGTGCCGTCTAGATTATTAGAAATGCAGCACTTCTTAAACCCGTGGATGACACTATCACTGGAGTTTGGTTAGCGTTGCATATCAAAATTATCGAAATTTTTGCTATTCTGACGTTGATATATGGGTTACAGGAACAACATTGAAACATGCGAGCAGCGTTAAGCGTGGATTTCCAGCCATTTACTTTCTTGTTCGGATTCTATTTCTCTTCGTGGAGAAATAAAACATCGCTCTTATTACTCCGCTTTTCCCCGGTTCGTATCTCGATTTAAAGCAATTGTGGAATGCAAATGAATTATACGCTGAGATTATTTCCAGGGATCGCAGTGTGCTGTAATGCAGAGTCGTGAACATTTTTACTCATTGCACCTGCGTTATTTCGGCGTGAAGCATTTCTTTTTCGATAAAATTATCTTCCAATCTCAACGCTCGCAAAATTATGAAAGCGATTTTTTTATTTTTCAGATCAGTTCCTCCCAAAGTAAACTCCTGAATCACTCGCTCATCACTTTTTGGAGGCAAAACAGAACTGGAAAAACGTGGTGAATGGGGAAACCCGGGTAGAAAACGACGCAAAACAGATTTTTATGTATCAATATCTAAACGACGCAACCGCAAAACAACTCAAATCGAGCCGACGCAAATCGGGGTCTTGGTGTACATTGTATTTGTAACCCCTACTCTTTGACGAAAGAGGCCACAGATGGGAAAACCTTTATTGTGGAAAGAAACCACGTTTTTCTGTTTCTTTTTTCTTCACATTTAAGGGTCCGAATATAAGGCTACCCCCCCCCCCTTTTCTGTGGGACAATTCTGGGAAAAACCTCGCCTTATATTCGGGCATATACGGTATTTTTAAACTCATTCCTTCATTACTTTTGCGTATTTTTATAGATATTATGACAGCCCCATAAAAAATCCCGAGCTGCACTAACTCTAGAATCAAAGCTTGATAATATTTAAAGGTGTGTCGTTTGGGCGGTTATATAATGCAGATGAATGAAGCACAATCACAATAAAGAAGAACGCCAAAAAAATCTATTGCTGTCATTCCCAAGGGATTTGGAACGCAACCCAACAGGGAATAACATTATACGGCACTTTGAAACAGAATTATCTATCAATTTCAAAATTATTCTACACGAGGTGACTGCGGTGTAATTAGCAAAACAGTTTTCATGAGTTAGGTGACCAAATTCGAAAAATGTTCTCATAATTACTTCTCCATCATATGCTGACTACATCTCCAAAAATGCATATTGCATTGGATGCAGGAATTGTAAAGACGTTTATTGATCGAGGCCAATCACTCTGGAGAGATTTAAATCTGTTTTCTAAAACACCCAATAGCTATAAAGGCATATTTTAGGAACGTAAGGTAAAAAATTTGGTCGCGTGCATTTCTCCATAGTGGAACGTGATCTCCACAGAATACGAAGGCCTTTCTCCGCGAGCGTCATTCGAAGTAAATAGGAATCGAAGCGTATATACGGAGGCTTCCTTCTGCGTCTACGTTTCTTGATGTGTTTGGCGCCGTCAAGGCAGCTCTAAAAGTTGCGACGGAAAATCCGAAAACATCTTCACAAACGGCACTCGCATTAGTGAATTCCGTGCTTCATTTATCCCTTTCATTTCCGCGAGATCTGCGCGATATGCATCATTTTGTGCCGTGTCCACGAACGTAATACGTTTCATTTTTCCGCCACGCCCTGTCATTGGCGCCTCGAGCGGCTATAAAATAATCCGTAAATTTCATTCGACGTCCGAATCACTCTCCTCTCTACAAGTCTTTTTCTTAAAGAATGCCTCACTCGTATTCTCTACTGCCTTTCATTCTCTCTCCCTTCCTCATTCTCTCCCTCTCTCACCCTTCCCATCTCTCATCCTCTCCCTTTCTCTCTCTCTCTCTCTCGCTATCTCATCCTCTCTTCCACCCTAACACTGCCGCTTTTCTCTATCCCTCACCCTCCGTTTCATTTTCTCTCCGCACTTTATACTTATCCCGCATTGTGTTACTATCCAATTCTCTTTTTGTGTTATTTTTAAAAAGAGACGTGATTGACTTGCACTCAACCTAACCTTTAGCCTCCCTCCTTCGCCTTCCCACATCATTACATCTCCGTAATTTTTATTCCTACTTCCTCTTCCTTTTTTAATTTCTAACCCTCCCCATTATTCCTTATTTTTCTCGCAGCTTATGTTATAATGTAGAAATTCCCTGTTTTGTTTTGAACTTTTGGCATTCTTGGGAAATGTATGCGTGTCTGATAGTAATTATCGTGTAATTAACAGTACCTAATGTGCGGTTAGTATGACTTGGCCTTCTAGATAGATCTCATGGTGAGGGATACGTTATTTTCAATTTGGTTGAATCATAGGAAACCGAACCCACTACATTTACATTGGTAAATATTGACTCATTCGGAATCGTGGCGCCTTCCGTCCCCGCGCTCACATATTTTGCATATCACTTCCATTTTAAACACAGTCGTTTTTATCGGGTCGGAACTCGAGTCGGTTGAAATTTTCCAGAAATATTCGAGCGGCGTAGCCATATACCGTTCAGCGTCGCCACTAATGAGATCATTTGTTTTGTGAAAAGGTCTCCCACGTTGCAAGACATTTCCATTTCGATAGATTTTTCCTGCCGATCGTGCTTATTTTTGGCGAACGGTGATTTTTCCCCTCTCCTCCATTTCCTCTCCCTCCTTCCCTCTCCCCCCTTCCTCCACCCCTCTGCCCGATGTTTGTCGCAGAAACTGTCGGTTCCCTTATGCAGTAATCCCATTTCTAAATCGACCGCCTGGCCCAGAGAGAGAACAAGAGGGTAAGGTTGCGATGAAGGGCGGCGTTCGCGTGACTACTTCTTCGCCGTGGCCGCACCACGCCTATGGAACGTGAAGATAAAGGAATAAGAGTGCGTGTGTTTTCGGTTCATGTATCGATTCTTCGAAACGCTTTGGAACCCGTTAATTAAACCTCTTCGCTTTCGTCTCTTCAGGATGGCGCATCTTTCTCCGTTGGCACACTCGCCCGGTGGCAACGTTTTCTTGGTCTGCTGTCCTTTCGATTTTTTTCGGACCTGAAAAGGTTTCATTACGGTGGCAAATTTGCGAACCGCGATCGTAATGAGGATTTTGATCGATTATTAAATTTTCTTTTGTCGAAGGAAACTGTTAAAATGATTTTTACAATAATTTCCGTGCAGTGAAACAATCCCTTGTTCAAAGTACAGTAGAACCCCGATTTCCCACTTAAACGGGACCGAAGGATGGTCGGATAACGTAAATGTCGGATAATACGGAATACTATTGAAAAAACAGGTACAAATATCTATAAACTAAGTTTATTACTAATTCAAATGAAAACACAATATGGCCATGAAAATTCAAAACAATATCACAAGCAAAAATAGCATTTATAATAATTTTGCGAATGACAGTTCATTTTTACTTTCTCATAATTTAAAGTAGTGAGTGATTGGGATTTGTTACTTGGCTAAAAAGCCAGCTTCGATGAATTTCAGAGCTCATCCATGTGTTTTTTTTGGATGTCATACCAAACTGGCAGTGCTGTCGGAGCCATATTTTTGAAGGCCCGTGGTTTTTTGGATATTCATTCTTAAATATTCTTGTATTCGCCATATCGGATAAAACGGAATGTCGGATAATCGGGGTTCTACTGTATTATAGTCCCTGTTCTTTATTGTTCTTGTAGGTTAGCACGTGACCCAAGGCCGGACATGCGTCACGGACCGCTCCGAGACGCCCGCCGACGTCCATCTCCGGCGCCGGACCCTTGCGTGCCATCGGTGCCTCCGCCTCGCGCGCGCCTCAAGATCCTCGCCCGCCCCGCCCTCCTCCTCGCGGTGCTGTGCGCGGCCTCCGCCGTTGCCGTGGCGGAGGGTGGGGCGGGGCGCGGCGGAGCCGAAGCGGTTGGAGACGGCGGGGATGCGGCGGCGGGAGTGCAGGTGCACGGCGGGGACGGGCCATCGACGTCGGAGAAGGAAGAGGCGCCGGAAACCCCATCGGCGAGTCACAGGTCGTGGCTCAAGGACGTCGCGAGGCCCTCACCTCCTTGGCTCACCCCTCCGGATTCAGACGACGTCGCGTTTCGCCCCGCCCACGGGGGAACGTCACCTCTTCCAGGTTCTTCCTCGGCGGGGTCGTCCCCCGAAGCCCTCCTCTCAACCGGAGTCCCTCCTCGCCCCTCCGCTTCCTCCTCGACGGCCCGCCGCTCCGGGAAACACGATACGTTAGCGTCCTCTTCCGAGCCCGGAACGGGAAGATACGCGGCTTCTCCTACCCAAAATTCCTCTAACGTCCCCGACGCGACCTCCAGCGGGGCTCTTTCTCCGGGCCTCTTTCGTTCGGATTCCCCGGAAATTCCAACGGAAGTGCCGGAGGTTTTCCGCGGGAACGAAGACAGTGTCGATTCTAGTTCAAAAGTCGCACCCGGATCGATTGCCGGTTCTGCCGATGCTCCTTCCTTCGAATCGGGGCATTCACCGCCCGGCGGTTCGTCGGGTACCGCGAGAACTCTCGCGATCGCCGCGGGCCTCCAAGACGCTTATTCCGCCGGTCCCCATAGAAGTGGCGGTGGAGACGGAGCGGGACTTGGGTCGGTTTCTTCCGGTTCCGTGTCTTCCGTCGAATTCCGCGTCCTTACCGCGGAGAACGTCGTCGACGAAGTGTCTTTCTCCTCTCACGTGGTGGGGAAAAGGACAGACGAAGACGGGTCCTCCGTGGCCCTCGGCGCGGTTCGGAATCCGACGCCGAATCGCCTCAAAGACAGTGTGGATTATAGTCAGAAACTCTCTCTCGCAGAACGAGAGTCCGATTTGCCTCGAAAATACCTCGACCCTCCTGGAGAGGGCGCACCGCGTTACCTAACTCGGAAACGGGACGCGATTCTTCCTTCGGGCGGAGGCCCAAGTCGACCGGAGGGAGTGGTTCCGTCGCCCGAAGAGCACTCCCTCCCGGACCCGCCTCGCGGCCGAATTGCGGGCCTTTCCCCGTTCACCAAAGAAGACGAGCTATCCGTCGCCGGCGCCCCGAACGTCCCTCCCCCAGCTTCCGGTTCGGGAGACCGGAGGGAGGCCGCCTCCGGGCCGTCGTGGTCTTCTTCCGGTGGTGCTCAAAACGGCCCCCGCGTCGACGAACGACCCGGGTACGTTTCTCCGCCCCCTTCCTCTTCTACCTCCGAGGGATCGTCCGGCAGCCATCCGCCCCCTCTTCTTCCTCCGGAGAACCCTTCCGGCGGCGTCGCGCCGACAGCAAAGTACAACAATTCCCCGAAATCGTGCGTCTGCCGGCACAGGCAGAGGAGGGAGCTGCCCGATGATTCCTCCGCCGCCTACTCGACGTCCACCTCCCTCAACGTCTCCTCTTCGCCGGACTCTCATCCGACCTCGGCTACTCCCTCCGCCAATGCTTCCGATGTGAACGCCACCTACGTCGTCAAAACCCACCACAACCTGACCATCGGCTACCTGACCGCCGTGAAAGGGGAGTTGAAGGAGCGCCAGGGCCTGGCCATTTCAGGAGCCATGTCTCTCGCACTTGAAGAGGTCAGTTTTAAAAAATTCTTGTGAGGGTGCGAAATTACACCAATTGCAAATACATACATGAAACGTATGTCTAGGATCGGTAGGATTCGATTTAAATCGATCAACTTCGAATTCGTTAAAATTTCAAAATCGACGAAAATGGATTGTCGTCGATAAGTGTGTGTAGATTATTCGCTACCAAAATTTCTATTAGGTTATTTTTCCGGATTTTTAAATGTGCTTTATCACACTCAAACAATGTATTTTAGCGCCAAACGTCCAAAACAAAAGAGAAAATCGGCATTTGTCATACCAGACAGCCACACTTCATTCGGTATTTCATACTCTTTCTAAGATCCCTTTTGTCTTAAGAATCCATACTGGCACGGGTACATCACAAAATAATATGATCGGTTTGTTACACTCTGTCTTTAATCTCGACCACATCTGATAATCCCTGTGCGCCTTTGGTCGTTTACACGATATGATCAGCCTCCATACCCAATTTACTCAAAAGTCTTATGACATCTGCCAACAACCTTCAAGATGCGAAAAGAAAGATTTTCCCAAAATGAATTAATACTGATCGCCAAATATCCTTATAGCGGGTTTCGAAAGTATAACTAAATCCTACCCCTGCTTGACAAAATCCTTTCGCCCATAACTCATTTCCTGGTTGGTTAGGTTAAAAATCTACTACTATGAGTATATTTCTGGAGCCCTGAAGATTTTTTTCTTCAAAATATTCATATATGTATTTTGTTGTGCATTATATTAACGCCACATTAATTTTTAGTAAAATTTTTGGAAGAATTCAATTTATGTAATTTTTATTGATAAAAATCGATAAAAAGTAATAAATTAAACGTTGAAATTCTTCTTGGATTTTTAAGAAAAATAAACGATATGAGTGGTTGCTTCTTAAGAAATATAAATGTCGAAAAGTACCAATCCTAAAAAGATGCATTAAAATAAACGTCGATTATAATCGTCGAATTTTAAGAAAAATAAACGTCGAAAACTACCAAGGCTAGATATATCTTGCACTGAAGGTACTTGATTCTGAAAATTTATGTTCAGTAGGATGGAGAATACAATTTATCTTCGAAATCCAACGCCATTTTATGTTTAGTATAAAACTCCCGATATTTGGCTCTAAAATTCTTGTTTAATACCCCGTTTTGTCATCGATTATTCAAATCGTAATGTCATTGTTTGCATCATAAAACGTTATGATGTAGAAATTGCGTCCGGACCGCTTAATTTTTACGTAATTACGAAACGTAGTGCAACATGTTTTCAGTATTTTTATAATATTCAAACGAGATTAATAAAAAGTATATAAATGATAAAATTATGTCAATATGAAAATACTACTCTTATAACTAGATTTTACAATAACTAGATTGGAAAATAATATGAACAGAAATATTGATTTAACAGGCACGAAGTAACAGCACAATGGTTTTACCATGAATCAAGTTCTGACAAGTAATTTCAGCATTTTATAATAGGAGAAATTTTTTATGGCATACCAACATTTAACGCAACGTTGGACGATTCAAGTTGGTCTCCTAGATCTTATGCACCCCTAACAACACAATTTGATACGTAGATTCATGCATACCGATGGCCACCGATCGTATCCCCGCGAGTTCCTAAGCGCCTGCAAAAAAATTTTTAAGTGCCTAGGGAAAATTTTACATAACCATAATTGTAACATCTATTTTTACGCGGACTCAGCCACCTTAAATCTTTACACTGTGAATGTTTTGCTTAAAGGCAGCAGACCGTTACAAAAGCCGCGCACCATGAAGTTTAGTACATATTATTATCGAGGGCTGAAAGGTTAATGAATTATTAAGTGATGGACCAACTTCTTCCCTTTTATGATTTATCGAAATTGCTTTTTTAGAATCGGAAATTAGTTTTAAAGTGAAGTGCCAAAGTATCGAACGTTGAGAACTTCAGAAATATTATTCTCCATTTCTTGCATCCAGCCTCTTCTCGTTTGTTCTTGATGCACTGGAAAAATAATTGATACTAAAGTGATGAAATGGAAATTTAATTAGTATTTTCAGGTTATCAGAATATTCTTTCTACGGTCGATAGGGTTTATCCCGCAGGAATAATTATTAGGCTTGCTTTCTTACCTGCTTAAGTGAAAGAGACATTGATTCCTTTGATTTCCTTCCATGCTGCTCGAGCTATCATAATTTAATTTGTCTACTAAGGAATGTTCAATTAACTTCGATAGGTGCCTATCATACTTCAGCAAATGAATCCGAGATTTCTCGCACTGTCAGCATAAAAAGTGTTACATTGCGCAGTTGTTCCAGTTGATTTTTTTAACGCAACACTAGTCTGGTCGTTTATAATGTTTCTCCTTCGCACATTTTGTTTTATTAAATGCAAATAAATTTGCAAGGAAACAGGTACGATCAAACCGTGACATGTGACATTTATTACTTGTCCTTACACATTTATTCATTATATTTCTTGGTAGTTATAAATACTCGCAACTGGCCAACCGATGCATTTATAACAAATCCATGCTCACTTCCGGTCTTAATGTTATCGTTTTAATTGTATGCCATTATAATCATCAAGGCTGAGGTATTTTTGGTGTGACCCTATTTCCATGTAGGAAAAATGTGTCAGTTGCCACCAATCCGTTGGTGAAAAGATAAAAATAAGAAATGAAAATTCTATTCACTTCATTTATTACTCATTTAATTTAGATGAACTCTGCTTTAATCGAAAATCGACGCAGCAAAAGAAAGAAATACGCTGCTAGATTCAATATTACGCATTGATGCCCAACTTGAGAAACACTCGGGGTAAATATAATTGTAAATAAATCTTCCAAAAGATGAAAAATGTTAAACTAACTCATTAGATATCGTAATTCCCCGAATTGGAAACAACCTCGAATTAAGGATGACCTCTAAGAATACCGGTAAACGAGTTCGTAAAATTTGGTAATGTGATATATGCTTAAAAAGCGAATGAAAACTTCAACCCTTTCTGCTTCAGAAATGAAGTTAAGCTCCTTAGAAACGAATTTGAAATGAATGCGAGCAGTGAATTCCAGTAATAAGTTGCCTATTGGCAGGTGTGAATTTAGGGAGTGTGAGGCACCTAGCCGATAGTGGTTTGCGAAATCCCTAGGCGATAGAAGTTTTCAAGGCTCATAGGAGATAGTGGTTTGCGAGGCCCAGGACCCGCGATTTCAGGGAGCACATGATTAAATTTTAAGGAGAAAAAGAGGCTGTCAAATTCTTAATTGCTATTTAAGTACATACATACAATATAGTGAGTGAGGTAGATGTCGATCGCAATTTCTGGTGGAACTGTGGGAATTGATTAACTGATTATGTTTTAAAGGGAACCCACTCACCAGTATTACCGGGTAAACGTACGAATTCCGTCTCACAAAGCAACCGACTCTACTGAAGTAGAAGTTGATGGTGCCCTAGTGTCAAAGTCATCACACCTTCCCAGATCATTTAGAACAAGCAAATTTCTGCTGTAGGATGCAGTCATATTTAGGTCTTTAAAATTTTTAATTTTGTTTTCACAGCCGTCATAAACAAATTCTTCTTTTGGATATTTTTCATTGATATTACTACTATAGTCAGTTTTATTACCGATGTCCTTTTTCAATTATTTCATCAATGATCCTAGAAACTTTTGTTGTTATTCTTCAAGAACAGCACGTTTTATTTTCTTTTAAAAGCTCCTGCTTCAAACTTTCTACCTTTATAATTATTTTTATATAAATATCACTGAACTTATTTAAGCAGTTTAGAACGACTATGAGATGACACGAATAAAATCAGATGTTGAGCGACATCGAGACACCATTAGCCATAGGCGCTTCATGAAAGCTGCGAACCAACTAATAGTCACAGTAAGAACTAGCGAAGTACAGCTGATCGAGTCCTCGAAAACCCCCATTCGCTTATACGATGATCATCGTCAACGTTTAGGATATATGACCACTTCTTTGTTTTGGGAATTTTCCTACTCAACGTAAACATTTCTTTCCCCTCCCACACCTTACTGTAAATACTAAGAAATAATTAATTTTTCAATTATACCCGTCAGTTGAGACCAGGGCCGGATTAAGAAACCCAATGGGCCCCCACGCACAGTCCCGCCAAAATCGTAAATTCGTAATAAGTAACTGATTATTGCAAGGTACCCCACCCAAATTGTAAATTTGTAACTAGTAAAGATTATTGCAAGGTTTGTGATCTATGTAGCAACACTTGGAAAGGATTTTGGCAAGACGAGACACGGTAGGATCGGCCCACTGTGGTTCCCCTGGACCCAACGCACTTGCGTGTTTTGCGTACCGCATAATCCGGCCCTGGTTGATACTGGCCTTCGCTCATGATCGTGAAAGATGGTCTTCGCGAGCAGATAGGATACATGACCGCTTCTTTGTGTTGGAAACTTTCTTACTCAAATGTAAACATGCAAACTCACACAAAGATGCTGACTTAGTAAAAACTTATAAACGATTAATTTTTCGATGATAACAATCAGTTGAGATTATTTTCGTCTCTTATCGTATACGATGACCTTCTTTATCATTTAGGATATATAATCACTTCTTTGTATTGGAACTCCTCACTCTCATTCAGTGGTGGATTTACGCCCCCAGAGGTCCCTGGCGCTAAACATTTGTGGGCCCCTGGCGCTAAGCAGTTGGGGCCCTGCAATCTAAATAGTATAAAAAGACACATAGCATTTCATTTTTCCGTTGCCGTAGATTTTATTCGCGTGATAAGGGGTTTCTAGCGATTTAGTAATTGGACTGCAGTCGGATGTTTGTGAGTTGTTTCTGAAGTGAAGATGACAGGCGAAGATCGTAATGTCGTGTTTATGTGTGTACGCGCGTGTGTGTGTATAAAAGGATACATACAGAAACCTACATGATATATTTTTCTATTCGTGCTTATGATTGGCAAACCTCTGTCTTTAGCACCTTAAGCGCGAGGCACTATGCGGTCGCCTAGATCAATGGTTCTCAGGCAGATTCGTCAGGGGACCCCTCCGTCCAGATGTTTGGTCGCCGCGACCACCCGAGAGTATTCTAGAAGCAAATAAAAAACACCAGCATTCTCCACACAAGGGGAATGATAAGGATATTAATAATAAGAGTTTTTTATTTTGTGCTTTTATAAATACATGGTTAGCACCATAAATTATTTTCTTTACAACTACTTGTTTATTAAAAACATTCAGACAATATATGGTGTATAGTTTAATTTTTTAAGTACTAACCACTACTGAGATATAATTTCTTGTTTGTTTTTGTTTCATAAAAATAATTCATTTATTTCAAAAATTATACGTTGATAAGCTACAGAATTTTCTTTATTTTTTTAACAAAACATGTCGATAAATTGAAATCTGCAGGACTCTTAAAAGCAGAATAAAATCACTTGTCTTAGCAAAGAGTGCTTGCGGCCCCCCTAAAAATCTCCCTTAAGGGGTCGCGACCCACCGTTTGAGAAACACTGGCTTAGATTGTCTGACCCTCCACACCTGCCTACTGGTATAAATTCGTGAGCTTTGACAGAAATTGGTTGAGTTGTGGGAGTTCTCCTTCTACATCTTTTTTCTTCCTCTAAATTCTCTGCAAGAGGTTACCACTAGAGGAACTGTAACGCATAAAAATATTGCAGCTAACCGTTAACTGAGTGTAATGTGAATATGACTGCACTATAATATAGATAAAAACGGCGCAATATACATTGCATAAACTTTCTCATATACGTTTGGTCGACTGTGTGCGCTTATAAAAGAAAAACGTTTATAAATCAAAGTTAATCGTAGTTTAGCGTATATTTTAATGCCATTGGACGATATATAGTAATTTTTGGGACATATGGCTTAATATTATTTGTGACATCAGGCTGTACGATTTGATGGATTTTAATCAAAATCCTTATAGCCATTTCTGAGTAAAAATGGAATTGGAGACTACGGTGTACAGATGGGAATTAAAATTTAAAACTCCTAATTTACGGTTCAGGAGTTTTAAATTTTAATTCCATTTCTGAGTAAGTAAATTAAATTTTGTTTCAAAATATCCTAAAATAAAGTACCCTTAATTGTTGCGCAATATCGTTCATATCTTCAGAGTATTTACTATGAATGATATTATCCGCAAATATTACATATCATTCGATTTAGTTTAACCGTATAGGCTGTAGAAAGATTTTGAATAGATCGCGGCAAAGGGATGGCGTTATAAGGTAGCGTAGCGTGCATTGTTATGTCACTGGATGCCATATAGTGATTATGGCTTAGGTAGTATTATTTGTGACATCAGGCTCTAAAATTGGGTTGATTTTAATCATATTCTCTGAATCCATTTTTGAGTAAATCAATTTTTTCTAAAAATCGCCTAGAATAAACTACCCTTTATGTTTGTACCACATCATTTTGATCAAATAAAGGGTCTGCAAAAGATGATATATTGCATAAATACGAGATATCATTCGATTTTATATACGCGTTTGGGCCCTAGAACCGCGAACAGACAGACAGACGGCATGGTGAAAACCACTTTCATGGACTCGGGGACACCTAAAAAATGTATTTCCATCAAAATCTCGAAGTCGTTTTTTTTTCACGATTACAATACTTTATATACTACGTATATGAGTAAGTAAAATTTTTCCTATATTGCGCATACCATAGAAAACTGACGTTAATTCATATTACTTTTCTTTCTGTTCATGATCGTTTCCATTTCCTTCTGCAGATCAACAGGGATCCGACGATTCTTCCCGGCGTGCATCTCTCTATGCAGTGGAACGATACGAAGGGAGACACTGTGATTGCGACTCGAATCCTCACTCACATGATCTGCAACGGAGTCTCTGCCTTCTTCGGTCCGGAAGGAAGCTGCCACGTTGAAGCCATCATCTCACAAGCCAATAACAAGCCCATGATCTCATACGTAAGTGGAGTTTTTGTTTTATACCCGTCTCCGATTGTTTACTGTATAAATAATCAAATCTGTTGTTTTACGGATAATACAGAAATCCAGAGGAAACAACCCATTAATAGATAATAAGTAATTAAAGCGATTTTCGGACATTGAATTGAAAAATTCGATGCGAAATTAATGTCATTATTACCTTTTCTCTCGTAAAATATTTAACTTTTAATGCCCTGAATTAATATCTTAACGTATTTTCTATGCTTAATTGGGCATATATTAGGTAATGTTACTTCGTTTGAAAAGTTAAGAATTTTTCTCATAGTTTTAAAGCGATGTCTATTGATTAAACGAAGTATATCGGAGACCCGATGCTGTCTCTGGTTAGTTAAGGACTTGTTGGTGCATTTTTTGCTTTTTCCTCGAGAAACACATCATTATCATTTCCAATATCTCTGAACACTAACCACAGGTATATCTCTCAAAGATGTGTAAAAATGAAACTATTAAATCTCTGCCGACCGGCAATGGCGTAGTGGAAAGCGGAACCCTCAAAATCTTTCCTCGTAAATAAGCGCTAGTTGCTGTCACCTCTTCTCTCCATCCTCTCCTTATTTTACTATAAGATGTTTCAAAGTAACGAAATTTCGAAGTTTTGTCATTTCGTTAACCACGATCAAACTTTACATGCCTTGGAAGAAAAGAAACTGCAAAGGCATGTTGGGGTCTAAACAGTGGCGGATTTACGCCTCATGGGGCCCCAGTCGCTAAACATTTTGGGGTCCCTGTCGCTAAACATTTGGAGCCCCTGGCGCTAAGCAGTCGGGGGCCCTACCATCTAAATATATAGTGGAACCGCTCCTAACGGCTACCCTCCTTTGTGGCACCTCTTAATGATCGTTTTTCTACGGAATCATAGAGAGGTTCCACTGATTTTTAAATTGAGACATTTTATATTTCTGAGATTATATACATGAACATTTTTTCGGGGCCCCTTACTTCACGGGGCCCCTGGCGCGCGTCATGTGCGACCCCCCTTAAATCCGCCACTGAGTCTAAAGGATTCAGATTTGAAGTTTTATCATAATCGCATTGCTCCAGAAATAAACTATTTACTTTTTGTGCTGCATCATTCAAATGTTCTCTGTAAAGGCGCCCGAAATGAATTGCAGACGTTTGATGCTCTAGTTGTTGTAATCGCACCAATGTTTCTTTCCCACTCCCTTCCATTTTAATGTATTGTCTCTGCTCCTCTCTCCCAACCCCATTCTGATGGAACGAATATTTAATTCGCACCTGAAACTCCCATTTTGTAACCTTGTTAGGATTAGGAGAATGCGATGAGAGGCGTATTGAAGGCTTCTCTTGCATCTGCTGACTTTCAAAAAAGAGAATGGAAGTGCAGCCTAATAGGGAAAAGACGGTTTAGAATTTCTTTATCTCGAATATGTAAATATCTCCAGCTTGTACGGTAGTGGAGTCTCGAAGAATAACTCCGTGTATGGTTTTATCTTGGATCAGAAACGGGCTGTTTATGGCACAATCTGCGTCCACCGCGTTTAGAGTAAGAGAGCATCCTCTTGTTTAGCATATTGAGAAAAGATATGGAAAGCGCGACCAAGGTGTACCGTGAGATACCTGGGAATTGAGAACAATAGCAATCAAATGACCGGATGCAAAATTCACAACACGTCAATGGGTGCGATGTAGCTCGCTTTGGAAAATATGGAATTTGCATCGAAAGAAAAATCGTCCTTTGACTTCGTCGAATTATCATCGTTTCGATCCATATGTGCTGCCACGTATGTTGGAGTTGTTAGGAGGCGTAAAGGTGTTAGATGAATGGCGGACATATTTTCGCCGTAGAAATAACGCAGAAAAACATCGTCTTATCATTCTGATCCATCGGAAAAAGGTTTTAATTAGAAATATCCGAAAGGTTTTTCAATATCCTTTTCAAGGTGCTCATTTTATATAATTACTCATTCCAAATTTCGATTACTTGAATTGTGACGCGTAAATTTAAAATTACCGACCTACGGCCAGAGCCTCTAAAGCAGGGGTGGTCAACCTTCTCTATATAGCTGGCCGCATTGGTGATAGCGAGCCCTTCGGCGGGCCGCAGTGGAAGTTGCTAATGTTTCGGTGGGCCGCATTAGAGTCTAAATTACCTCTAGACTCTGTGGTATCATGTAAGTGAAAATCAAGTAAAAATTATATTTGTAGCAATAGCGTTGCAATATTGAATGTTTTATTATCATAATTCGAATTTGAGCAATATGAATTCGCGTGTAAAATAATACGGATCAGCATCTCATCATAACTTCGCGAGCAACATAAAACGCCCTCGGGAGCCGTATTTTGTTCTAAAGTATAAAAATCTACGCAACGGTTGATTTATTAATCATGAAAAGGATAGCTAATTTTATAAGCTTGTAATGAGATCGAATTAATTCCTACAAAATAATTAAATCATAAATTTCTCTAATAAAAACTTCATTGCGGAATTCTAGCAAAAAATCTAATTTATCTCATCCTACACGTGTTAGAAAGTTTCTCAATTGCCCTGTTTTTTTATTCATTCCGATCTTTATATTCTCCTTTTTTAAATCGATCGATATTCGACCGACTCGAGGTCGTATATTTTGCATTCCCGCCTGACTTATACGCTGCTATAGCATGGTTCGAAGCACGCATATATCCATAAATACATACATCAAGGAGTCGAGAAGTTCAATAGAAAGTTTTACGAAGAGGCCCTCCACACGCCGGCACGTAGATGTTTCAATACATGGAGAGCGTTGTCTCCTCTCTCTCCCTCCCTTTCTTCTTATTCTCTCCTTCCATCCGCCTAATCTTCATCGGATGCGAATCTCGCCCCACCGTGCGGAATTAATTTCTCCCGCTTTTCGCCTTCGATCGCATGATATGTGTCACCCAAGACGGATCCGCCTCAGCCTCCTCCTCTCTCTCCATCTGCTGCAACTTCCGCCCCGGTTTCCTCTTTCCTCTCCCCCCTTTCGCCCCCTTATTAATTTTCTGCTCGCGAATGCGTCAACGTCGTCTGTTTGGAAGCGCTTTTTCAAGCTAGCGGTTTTTCTCAAGAGATTTGCTCGATCCTTGGAAAAGCATTCACGACTTTTTTTATAATTTTTTTCCGTCTGTAACCGCTGCCATTCGAACTTGGAGTGCGCCTCCTTTGCGCGGTGTCCGCCTTGGAGATGTTTTCGGTGGTGCTGGTCCATCGCGAATCACTTCCGGTAGTTTGTTTTGCGGGGTTCGTGCATGTTGGGACGGAGAGTGCGTGAGCGAGACCTGCTTAGTGTTGGGCTCTTCTTTGGTGGGAAAATTATTGACCATGAACGAAGACGTATTTTCGTGGCGTTCCTTCTGTGAAACTGCGTAACGGTTTCATATTTTTATCATTTTGTCGCAAAATAAACCCTTTCGCTTTAAATCGTATCACTCGGTCTTTATTTCCACCTTCTAGTGTTTCCCAACCTGTGGGTCGCAAAGGAACTTGAGGTGGGCCGGAGAAAGATTTCTAAATAGTTTGCTTTGATAAATATTTCCATTTTTTTAAGAGTTCGCGATAAAATAGTTGAAGAATTCATGTCAGTACAGTGTGCGCGGAATGGAACAGTTCGGCGCGACCGGTTCAGCGACGGACAATTCGGCGCGACTGATTCGGCGTCGGGGCAATTCGGCGCCGGGATGCCACGATTCGACGCCTGGAGAAAAAGCAACAACTTTTAGTTGGGTTGAGTGGTTTGGGTATGGAGTCGTTCCTGCTCCCGGGTTAGGTTGAGTGGTTGGGGGTTTGATTCTTTCTATTTCCTGCTCCCGGGCTGGGTTGAATGGTTGGGGGTTGGATTCGCTATACTTCCTCTCCCGGGTTGGGTTGAGTGTTTTGAGGTTGGATTCGTTCTATTCCCTCCCCCCGAGTTGGGTTGAGAGGTTGGTGGTTGGATTCTTTCTATTGCCTCCCCCTGGATTCGGTTGGACACATTAACTATCTACTGCTTGAAGGAATTAGTATATGGACCAGTTGTGTCCAACCTTTTCCACATGGCGGGCCGCATCCGTGGTTACGAATCCTTCGGCGGGCCGAATTGGAAGTTGCCAATTCTTCGACCGGATTAGAGATTAAATTGGAAGTATGAGATGCCATATAAGCGAATATCAATTCTAAATTAGGTTAGTATGGTTAACATTTGACTTTTAAAAGGTTTATTACATACATGTTCATAAAAGCGTTTGAATTTGTTAAATTTTTGTGATTATTTTTTCATCGTAGCTTAGCGAGCCGCGCAAAAACCGGTGCGGGGACCATAGGTTGGGCACCCCTGATATAGGCAATAGGTGGGCCCCAAAAAGCTTAGGCGGGTCGTGCTATTAAGAAGGTTGGGAAACGCTGTTCTATACCACTCAGGTTTTCCCTACCAAAAACCTGACTGAAAGTAATGGGTGTCATTTTTATAAACTGAGCAATAACTGACTGCTTGCTTATGATGAAAATGGAGAACGGGGGTAATTGCTGTTTTGGATTTGTAGGAGTTATGATTCGGAAACCAGTTTTTATGTCGAGATTCATGTCGGGTGTTTCCACTAGGCGGAAAAAATATCTAATCGAAACTCAAAATTTTAAGAAAATTACGGTTATTGGGTGATGCTGCTGACTTTTCTTGAACATCCCTTGGCCATTTGTTTCCTGCGAAAATTTAATAAAATTTGTAATGCCATTTGCTTTCTCTCTTAATAGCACCATCAGTGGCCTTTTCTTTTAGCCAGCATTTCATCACGTGGTTGGTGCCTACACTCAGTTTCCGCCTTCTCCTTTTCTGTACCTCTTCTCGAAACTACATCTCTTTCGCGCGCAGTCACTCTCCTCCTCTCCTACCACACACTTATCTCCCTTTTTCTTCTCTTGCTCAACCGCATCGCGCAATTATTTAGTTTTTAAGTTTCACCGCCGTGGATGGGTGGCACTGTTGTCGCCTAAACCTCTTTCTGCGCCATTGGTCTTCTATTTATAGACTCAACGTCCTTATCTGCATCCAGAGTGAGTGATAATGGCGGCTTGGCTTGGACCGAGCAACGCCCCGATGACATAAACACACAACACGCCCATTGCTCTTCTCCACCCATCTTGTGTGTTCGCCCGTCCCGTTTCCTTATTTACCGTTTTTCCTTGGCGTTGCTGCTCCATGTATTGTCTAAATTTGTCTCCTCGTTCGCTCATTCAACATTTAGGAATAGGTTTTCAATCACTTTACGCGGAAGCGGAGCACAGCTGATAAATAATACCTCGATTTAACCTGGTTGTTTTTGTTAATTTAGTATTATTGTTGATTTATATTGCAAAACTTTCTCGAACTTTTCATTGTAACATGACCCAATTCGATCGCTTTAACATTAGCATGAACTTTCAGATACAGAATATCTGCAGTTACATACAGTTACTTCTCAGTAAGAAAGATATTTTCAATTAATTTCATTTATTTAGCAGTTATACAGTATTTGTTTGTAGTTTTTAGTTTTCTTTATTGCTTCTTTATCTTTATAGAACTTCACTGTGACTGATAACCGTACGATGGCGTCTTATACAATTGTAAAACTAAAACAAGGTTTCTCTTTGTATTGAAACTCGATAAGAAATTGAAATACCTTTGCTGAAGAAATGCTCCTTATTCTATGAACTTTCGAAAATTCTAAGTTAAAAAAATTTATTCAAAAACCTAAGAATTTTGGAGAAATTTCTTAAAAGGCGAAATTAAGTTTACAGCCGAAAACGTGGTGGCAGGTGGAGACCGATACTTTGCAATTTGCCCACCATACGTCAGTAATCTTAAAAACCTTTCCCCTAAGGAATTTATTTGAAATATCACTTCATTGTTTGTAATATTTCTACACTCGAAGAAAAAACCGTAGCACATGAAAATTACGTTTAAACGGTGAATTTTCTGTCGCGTATCCATCAGTATTAATGTTTTTTAAATTACTAATAATATTTTTAGTTGAATTGATTTGTATCGCAATAATAATTTAATTTTCTCTTGTAATCGAATCTTCTAAAGCGTTTCGATAGAAATATTTATCGATCCGTAGTGTGATTTCCTTCTGCATCTTCACCAATTGAAATTTTCGGAGCCATTAATTTTTGCGGTCAAACCTACTTCATCATCACTCAATTCGGCACCCATAAAGTCTTCTTATTGTTCTCTCCGTCATTCGAATCGCCCATTCTTCAACGATCTCCGACCCAATCCGCCAAACAGCTGCGATGCTCCAGCCGCAGCTGTTGAGCCGGGGATCATATCCCTTGGATGTTTCAGCTACGCGAGCCTCGAAGCACCCGACCCTTACCAATTCCGTGATCGTTTCCCCTCCCCCCTCCGGAAGCACCGCCCAAGGACTGAGAGAAATTACCCGTATAATTTGAGGGCAATTTTTAGCTAATCTGGTTTTAATCCCGAAGATTTAACACGTTTAATTGTTTTACCTCCTTAAATTACCAAGACTCAGCCATAAACATTCACGGCTACGGTCGCATTCTGCGTTATTCAAAGACCTTAAACTTCAATGCAGCCCACAGGTTCGCGTTCGATTTTCACTCGTTGGTCCCCTTGCCTGTCACCTAAAAGTGTTTTCAAACATTATTACAGTAAAACTCTGATTATACGAAGTAATTGGGACCGAAGGTGGTTCGGATATTCGAAGATTCAGACAATTGGAAAAAAGGGCAGCTGTGAGTTTAAAAAATAAACACTATTTTTATGTTAGCACAACGCGCAGTTGTTTATCTGGAATATGAATAGGAGCGGTATTCGTATAAATTTTTTCTGCTACTGGTTGATAGTCGTTATATCAGGTGTATTTCACGCACCCAACTTTTAGACACGGTATTTTGAGAAAAAATTGCGTGAATTATTCGAGAAAATACCGTATCATTATCTAAATAATGACTAATCCATAATATGCCAAAAAATCCCAGTTAACTGCTGAAAAGCGGATATGTATGAAAAACTGAGGAAAGAGCACATGACTGATTACCAAGAAAGATGTCCAAAAATTGTCGGACAAATTTTTCTCGAAGGCCTTTCGTACCATCACCAGGGCCATAAAATTTGCCCTAATCTCTCCAAATAAGGGGAATGCCATCAAAAACAGCATTTATATCTTTCGATCACGTGTCCTTTCGTTCAAGGGCCTATAGTAGGCGGAACACGCTGCGTCGGTATTTTCGCAAAGGAGAACGTTCATTAGGCGTTTGGAGAGTGTTTTAAGTCAAAGAGTGGAATCCTGAATGCAGTAGTACCGAAGGAAGGTTTCTTCTTGGCTGTGTGCTAAATCTGAATGTCGCAGCATTGGGATTAAGAATCATGCAGCGTTTTGAAATTTGGTTCGGATAATTGGACATTCGAATAATCGGAGTTCTACTGTATTTTGTCGTACCAATCATATTCTAGTGGTGCCTAGCAAGAATCGTTATAGCGTTTGGTGGAATATTTTATAAATTTATTAAAAATGTAGAATGGCTCATGATCAACTACCGCCTACTTTTCATGGTGGTACTCAACTTCTACGAGTAAATCTGCAAAGCTAATCTGCAAACATTGTATTTAAAATTTCATTTACTACCAGGAACGGCCCGAGGTATTTTGGCGCCTAGCGCCCCCTTCCGTAAATTTCTGTTGAGATATTTTTAAAGAACTTGCTAATTTATGCATTGAGCCGTAAAGTAATTGATAATAATGAAAAAATAAAGGCAATTCCATTTAGATTCTCGCCTGTTGGTAACCAACATTTACTCACTTGCAAGTAATGCATAGCTAAATGATCGGGTTAACGCCCCCAATACTTGGCGTCCCGGCTCGCTGGTACATACCTCGGACTGCTCCTGTAGTAGTATTAATAATTAGTACAGACTACGGCGAAGATAAAATAAATTACGGCATAGGAGTTGTTTCCTTTATTTTACCTTGTAGTAGTGAAAACATAAGTTTAGTCGATACATTTATTTGTAGTCTCATTACGCTGTAGAGCTATTTTCATGGAATAATTAGTGAATTCCAGACCGTTGACGTTTTCCTGTACATTATAAAAAAGTCTGCTATCTAGAATTTAAGAAATAATTACTATAATCAGCTAAGTTTTGCGAGAGTTCCCTCCGGAAGCGTTGATGATTGTGATGCTTCGGTCTATTGCCTATGAAGAAACACCCAATTGAGCTTCAGTTTTTAATTTTAAAGATTTTTCTCTCTCGGTATCTATCACGTTCAAGGAACTCTCTTTTCTTTGACGACTTCTAGAACGCAACTTCTGTGTTCATAAAAGATTCCAGTGGCCAAATAAGCATACTTTTTTGTTTCTGAGGCTTATATTTCCGATTATTCGTACCGCTATTTCCGAGTATTTCTCTACCAGTCAATTCTAGTTTAAAAGCTGAACTACGAGGTTGTTGTCAACAATAGCGATGTTTCGTAATAACAGTTTTATAACTTGGCCTTGGAGTAAGCGTGCCGCTTTTCGCTATATGTTCGGGTATAGAAGAATAACCTCTTTGCAAATCCTCTTATGACCATCGTCATTTTTCTGCATTTCTTATTGACATGGAGGGTGCAATACCTTAACAACTCATCCCATGATATATTTAACGCTCATTTATAAACAATTATTGCTATTGTAAATTCGCTGACTAAAAATGTAACATTCACTCTCATGCGGTCTCCGCTCTGGCTGCGTCCCTGATCACTTTGTGGTTTAGTTTCGGAAAAACATTTCAGTTGATGTAAACTTCAACATTTTTAATGGCTATTCTAGGAAAACGATAGGATAAAATTTAAGATGGCTGCTCTCTTGTTACTTAAAATCAGAGAATAATTAAAGTGACCTACCAAATGATGAGAGGTTTTGCAAGGATTTTTGGCTGTATGAGAATATCTTAATTCTTCTACTTAGGTTTTGTTACAATTTGTTATTGCGTTCTGAAATTTTAGAAAATTATCTTTATCATAACGTACACATCGTATCCTTTTCTGCGATCTCTTCTTTCTTCAAAGCTTATACGCAAATAATAACGAGTTAGAAAACAGCTTACTCTCATTTCGCATTGCTTCGACTTTCTATTTTTTATTCCATTTTATTTTCAGGCTATAAAATAACGATTAAATCGGCGCGAAATTTCCTAAATAATTAGTACTGGATCTTCCAAGCACTTTATAAGCGTGTCTTTTAACATGTTCCATCCTTAAGCAGCTCCTGTTCGCATCCCATCTTATATACTCCGCTTTTTGGAAAATTTATCAGAAAATATGTATCCTTTGAAGTTTCAACAGCAAACGTCGTGGAATACAATACTTGGACTTGTTCTTTCTGGAAGCTGGTCCTAACTTTTTTCATATTAAGCTCCTTCCCTCTAAGTTCCGCGTCAGAGAGTCGCACCCCCAGGGGGGTCTATCGACGCCCCCTCTGGCGAGGTTGATGGAGAATTAGGTGGAGGAGGAGGTGGGGGCGGGAGGAGGTCCGCTCCCGCTTAACTTACTCTTCTTGACCCGTAGGGACTCAATTAGCCACGAAGAATTGGCAACGCCGCATCGCCCGAAGATAACGAGACGTGAAGCGTGCGAATGCGACTAGGTTTGAAGGGAACGGAAAAAAATGGCCATCGGATTGAGTGAGCTCTGGGAAGGAGGATGGCGATCATTTACCGCCAATCGCATTCTTCGTTTATGTTTGCACGTAGTGGCGGTGCCTCACCTTTCCTCGGTGTGGTTGATAATTGATTCGGGAAAGTTCGTGAAACATCTTTCGATCGAATTAAGTCTTCATCCCGGTATGAAATACGCCTTAATCGAATGCGAGACAACTCCTCTTTCTCAGCACTTTAATACGCTTATATTGACGGAAAACAATTTCAGTTTGCGTGGCAAGTCGCGCTTCGGAGCTTTTCGATTAAAAATTAAAGATATACCGTTTGCTTCCCTCAGCTTTCTAATTATTTCATACTCAGCATACGTGTTATAATGAATTTATAATTTTAATATCTCTCGTATTTAGACAATAATTGGAAAATGTCTTTAATCCTCTTCCGATGTTTCGCTATTTTTACTGTTACGCGTGAATGCCATTGCGCTGTCGTGAGATAACAGTATTATAAGATATATTCACCAAGCGTGTGCGCTTGGTGGAAAGGATTTTCATAGAAATGGTCTTCTTTTATGTCAGCATCATCTTAAGGAGAACTTGAAATCGGACTGCTGGAGAATGTAACTTTAGCGTGGACGTAATTAGCAAGAAGAAACTAAGTGATGCGCGGTTCCTGTGCAAGGTGTTGCGAAAGAGTGGGCAGGAGGGTCTCAAAGTCCTTTAATGAAGCGAAGTCTACATCCAATGTGTCCTTTCGCTTCCATCTCACGCGGTTTTAAAATATTGCCGATGCGATGAGTTCACTTACATGAACACATCGAAATGTATATTTTCTCGAAAATAACATAATTGGTAAAGCGTCGCTTTTTGTAATCCTTTCCTGGCAACTGGTAAATTAAAATGGTCTCTAGATAAAATCATTTCGCTGTCTTCATAGCGCCGAACTTGGGCTAGTTGTAATGTATGTCCCTGAAAATCATATACGTAATACGCATTCCAATCCTACCGAAATATTGATTGTTTTTTTTAGACTATCTATGTGTTTTTGTTACTATTCATATCCCTGCATCCTTCTTCTAAACGACATAATCAACATTTATAGGAATACAGAGCAACTCGAAGGTCCTTAACATCGAATTTAAATTGATGGGAAAGGGATAGAGTTCCTAATTAGTGACTCGAATTTCTATAAATTTAATTTTCCTTGTCCATTAAAATTCATATAAAAGTTTCCACTGCTTATTAAAGAGTATATCGACATGAAATGGAAGCCCGATGAATCATCTCCACCGATAGACAACGTGTGTGTTGTTTGTGAGTGCAGTCTTGCTCAAGAGAGTTCTCTGTTTTTCGATTTCGAGCCGTCCCGTTGAGTGCTGCAGTTGCGCTAACACAATCACCGAAATCTCTTTGGTAAACATCATTTCCGTGTCTTTAGACCGGAGGTCTTCTGAATTAACGAATGGACCCGTGTCGATTTTTCGTATTATATTTTCCGGTCTTGTTAGTGAGGCACGTAGTGCAGCCGCCTTCCAATCCTCGAGTGGCGGGTTCGAATTCTGCTCTGGATTCTTACCCTTGGTTTCGTTATTGGTACTGCAAATAAACTCCATGCAAATGGCCTCGAGACCTATTTTAGCGTTAAACTAGGGGTCGACAGCCTTTTCCACAAGAAGAGCCACTTTTTCAAGTTAATCTATATAATCTAAAATACTAAGAGCCGCAGTCATTGGCGGATCCACATGGGTCGTCACCCGTTAACTTCGCCGTTGTTTTACTTTTTGCGACTGTTTCTGTAAAACAAACGTTTCTTCTAATAAATAAGTCCATAATTTTTATTTTCTGCAATTTATATTTTTATATAATTTGTCGAATGTCCGTCTGAGACAAGGTCATTTGAATGACAGACTATTTGAATAGCAATTTGAATCAACATAAATGTCCGGGTGTCATAGTATCGCGTCGGCTCGCGATCCCGATCGGGTCACTTTTTTTGTTCAATTTTATATTTCATTTCTTTATTTAATTTGATTGATGATTTTGATTTGAATATAGCCATCGAGTCATCTTTTGTTTAACTAAAATTTTGAATAAATTTAAATTCATACATTTTCTGTTATCCTGAAATATATGATATATATATATATATATATATATATATATATATATATATATATATATATATATATACATTATTATATTTTTTTAAGTTGCGTAGTTACGGGCAAGCCACTAGTTAAAATAATTTACGAAGTCAATTTCTTTCGGGGAGGTTTTAGGTGTTTTTATCAGGAATCACGCAAGTCCTTAAAGAGCCGCAAGTTGTCCACCCCTTCGCTAATCTAAAACAAATAAAAATGTCATACTAGGAGATACATTTATTATTTTCTCCCAAGTAACTGCATTGATTTCAAAGAAGCGAGACGTTTCTGTTAAAAAAAGAAAAGGAAACATATTTCTCAGCGGATCTGTTACGGCGTATCAAAATCACGGATCCACTCAAATATCCAAATATTGATTTTTTTATTCATTATTACACAATCTTTTTCAAGAAACGGCAAATTCACATCCTTTTATTTATTCGCGGGAATGCCCCGAAGAAAAGACGGAAAAGAGTTGGTTTTGTTGCAAGAATGTAGTGCGAATTGCTTGAAGTTATATTTATTCTCGCAAAAGTGACTCAGAATGGAAATATTTATTGAACAAAGCGCTAATGGAGTGATAAACAGTGTTTATTTATAATATCATAGGGAAGCATGAAGCGGAAAAATAACTCGGTATCATAATGAGTTTCTCTAAAAACCAATTAAAATATTAAATAATATGAGATTGTAAGCTTAAAGAATTCCTTTCGACGTTTCCACATAGGTGGAAAAACTAATACACCTCTGTTTTTATCGATAAACTAGTACTAAAAGTAAGGTTTTTGGAAAATGTATTTCCATATACACCCATCCCTCACTTTGCATTGCAGACGCGTTCCTGGAAAATACCGTGTAAAGCAAAACCGTGCAAAGTGGAGTAGGTTTTCTTGTAGTAATACATGAGGTTACATTTAAACCTGTATTGAGCTCAATATGCAGCACTTTTGTTAGAATGTATTCAGCATTGTTTCCTTAACCCTTTCCAAAAATTAAAGTCGAAATGAAAGATTCTATGTTTTCCAACTATTGGAGACAGTTTCAAAGTGTACTAAAGTTAAATCGATGCTATTCTAGGTATTATTTCACCTAAAGAAAACCGTGCTAAGCCGAAAACGTATGAAGCGAAATCGTGCTATTCGAGGGATGACTTCAATATCTTTACGAGTTTATCTATTTAATAAATATTTAGTGACAACTATAATTAACTCCTTGACCGTAATTTTACTGGTCAAGGAGATAATTCTATTTAACATCAATTTCGCCGTAGTCTCCATCTTTACTTATTTTTTAACTATAATTCATATGCTCCTGTAAACATGTTAAACTTCTTTCTTGGTCGGCATTTTAAGAAAAAATCGACCACAAACAAGAATCTTTTGAATTCGTCGCACAGTAATAATTCGGATCCTTAAAGTTTAGGTATTAAAATACAGTAAAATATTTGACGAGTAAATAACATGAACATCGGCAATAACAGTTAGTGATGAAAATCTATGCTCGTATTACGAAGACGCTTATTATGGAGTAGTTTCATCATCTTTTTGATAGCAAATTTATTAGCAACTGATATTGAAATAAAAAGTTGACTGTATGAGACAAGGACTTTGTACCTCCGTTTGGAGTTGGAGAGAGTCATACGGCGAAACTAAATCCTTTATTCGGCTTCGTTTCCCTAATGCAACGCCATTTTCCTTTTGATGTTTCTGTTTTCTTTAACTTTGTCGGTTTTTATACTCTTTTTTATTAACTTCACCTGAGATGTATTCATGTATTCAAATCCGAAATATAAATGTATATTTAATGAGTTTGAATCAACAGTTGTACATGAAAAAAAATATTAGGACGTCTCTCTATAAAAAAATATTTAAACCGTTTTCACGTTTTGATATTTTAATTATATTTTAAATTTTAAGAAGTGATCGATTGCTCACCTAGTGGCACCAAGCGGCAGGAAAATGCAATACTTTTAAGATCATAATTGTTGAAATTGGCTTCATAATAATCCCGAACATGAAAAGAAAAACTATCCATGAAACGGAGGAAGAAAGGCTAGTGAGATTAACGAGGCAAAAAGAATACTAGGTACAAAAAAAGAAAGGGAAACATCGGTGCAGAGAAAGAATAGACTGGAACGAATGAAAAACAAGGCAAGGACAGGAAGAGAAAATTAAAATAAAAAAGCGTGTGGAACGGTTAGAAAAGTTCAAAGTAAGTTATAAATTTTGTGTAAATAAAGAAACAAAAGAGCGTGAAGCACGTTTCGTTACGCTGAGGGAAAATCAATCGCAACGTTTGGCAAACAAAAGTAATCGTCTAAATAATTTAAGTTTAAATCGATCTCTACATCTTAACAATTAAATTCTTACTGACAAATATAGTAGTTTTACGACGGACATTCACAAATTCGCCGATCAAATTTGTTGTGTTTGCAAGAAACAGTTATTAATTCCTGTGTAGCTATTTCTCATTATTGGTTTTAAGGAATAATAACAGAGTTGATTTACCTAACGTATTGCCACTTGAGCTTATAGAGTTAGACAAACCTTTCTTATGCAACCGGTGTAAAATGTTTTAGAAAATGAATCCAAAAGAATGCCCTTAAAGAGCTTATTGGAAAAACAGGGATCCTGGAATTATACCAAGTGAACTATTAAGTTTGTTAGCCGTAGAAAAACGCTTGATTTCCCATGTAATTCCTTTTATACAAACTATAAAATACGATGGCAGATTTGGAGAATATGGTTCAATATTAGCTACAATATAAATTTCTAAATTGAATAGTAATATTTGATGCAAATTCATACATAACAATTTGGTCTCATTTTCATAATTATAAATTCATTTCACTAAAAAGTATAAAATAAAAATATATAAAAACCTTTTTTTTAATTTATACTCTTTTTTATAAAGCACACTGAAAAGTATAAAATAAAAAAGTTTTTTATATATTTTTATTATATCCCTATATACATGTACATATTTTACACATTTAATCTGCATTTGATATGATACGTACGTTGATAGCTGATCTCAGCATAATCACAAGAATATCTTTTGCTAACATTTGTAGTATTATTGCCTAAGGAAAACATGTTGCTTGCAGATTTAAGGGCTAAACAGTTCGCAGATTGGAGGAAATGCCTAATTATGTATCCTGCTGTAAAATACACGTGATGATGCATTCTATAATACTCCAAGAGGTTGATTAGCCAGAAATACATACACACACACGCAAATAATATATGTTTTGACTCGGAATGTTTTGTCTCGAAATTATCGCAGTTTCTCATTAGCTGTACAAAGGCGTTTTGCTTGTTTTTCAAGGGTTGGATATTGCAAATTTTTTATGCAATCACTGACAGTTTAACTCAGTGGTTTCCAAACTGGGGGGCGCGCCTCCCTGGGGGCGTGTGAGGTGCTTACAGGGGGGCGTGAGGCCATGAAAAAAAATCAACTTTTAATGTACTATACTGCCTCCCTAAGATACACAAAAACGACAACTCAATGAGACCTATTGCTTCTGGAATAAACAGCCCTACCTACAATTTAGCCAAATGGCTAAATCATCAATTCAAACAATTATCTTTCCCAGATGATCACTCTATTAAAACTCGTTTGAGTTGATCAATAAATTAAAAAAATCTGTCAATAAAAGAATCGGAGATTTTAGTTTTCTTTGATGTAAAAGTCTATTTCCTAGTGTGCCCTTAGACGAAACATCCCAAATATTAAAAGATCAATTAATCAATCAAAATGTCCCCGACGAAGTTGTTAATGTTTTCGCCTCTCTCACTTTTCTTTCCGAATAACTTCCGCGTAATCTTCACAGTCGGCCACATGTCACTGTCGAAGCAGGTTCGCCCCAATGATGCCCACATAGTGGGTGAAATGCATTGGCTTTACCAATAAATTTATGGCTGAGTGGCTTGAGTGAGTAGCCATAAGAACCAAGCCTCCAATCAATTTTAATGCGAAATTCAGTTTAAAAACTCCTTTTTTAGCCTCATTTAATAATTTCTTTCGTTAGCACCCGTCAGAATTGTTAATCCAGCTGTTAAAAATATTGGAGTAGTTTTCAGTATTTGTAGGAATTATTCATCGCCGAAGATATAAATCCTTTCTGTGCAATGCATGATATTTATGTATCTGATATATGGGTAAATAATTATGAATTGATCAATAACAATAATATAAATCTTTAAAAATATGTAATAAATGTTACAAATAAATAAAATGCATATAAACAACACAATAAATATGCGTGAAAACTGTTACATTTATTTCATTTAACTAACTGAGATGGGGCGCGAGGGTTTCGTGGAAACCAAAGGGGAGGCGTAATGTCAAAAAGTTTGGGAAACACTGGTTTAACTTCTCCTTTTATCTCTTATCTCTGTAACCGCAGTGGGCAAACTAAATTCAGATATTTAAAAATAACTGTCGCTTCCTTTGCTGGAGTTCCTGTTTTGCAAAAATGACTGCGCACGGAAATGTAGTGGGACATAAATGAATATGAAAGGCGCGGTAATTATTTCGCCGATATTTTCCTCGTTGGTTCCTCTATCCCTTTAATGTTAAATAGAATTAACTCCTTGACCGTAAAATTCAAAATTAGAGACACACAATGAAAAAGGGGGGGGAGGAGGAAAGGCAGGAGAAGGCAAAAGACAAAAATTATAAACTTACAGGTTTGGGGGTTGTTACTCCACGCCAGGGACCTGATGTCACTCACTCAATCGCACAAGCACTAATCCTAAAGGTGGAAAAGGAAACGGGACCGGGTTTGCGAGAAATTACTCTGCGCCAGGGACCCAAAAAAATCACACCGTTGCTAGAAGGTTTGGTTTGGGTCCCTGGCGCAGAGTAATTTCTCGCAAACCCGGTCCCGTTTCCTTTTCCACCTTTAGGATTAGTGCTTGTGCGATTGAGTGAGTGAATGTGTGAGTGACATCAGGTCCCTGGCGTGGAGTAACAACCCCTAAACCTGTAAGTTTGTAATTTTTATTGTCTTTTGCCTTCTCCTGCCTTTCCTCCTCCCCCCCTTTTCATTGTGTGTCTCTAATTTTGAATTTTACGGTTAAGGAGTTAATTCTATTTAACATCAATTTCGCCGTAGTCTCCATCTTTACTTATTTATTCCTTTAATGGAGACGGTTTTGTGGTAACTCCGATAATTCATTGATTTTTTTGGAGACAAGTCGTTTTGTTTTATATCCTCGGTTCCATAATTTCCCTTTATCGTCTTCCGTGACGAATTTTAGCTCGCAACATTAACCCAAAAATTAAAAGAGGTTTTAGAACCGAAAGGAATCTTCCATAATGCAGTTGCTTTTTTATATTTTCGGGAGAAAATTAATATGCCGAATAATGCTTTGTGACAATTTTGGAGGGCATCGTGATATTATTTTATTTTCTTTGGTTCACTTTTTTGTCGATGAAGTCGAGGATTGTACAGAAGCTAGCGATAATGCTCGTAAAAAATGGCAGTAAATCAAATTTGACCTATTTTTACATTTTTTGGATTGGTATGTAAAAATTCTTTGTAGAATAAAAAATTGTATTATAACGGAAAATCAAAGTTTAGACAACTTCGACTATGTATACTATGTCATTTTAAAATTAAGTTGAATATACTTTCGAACAAATTCACGAAATATTTCTCGCTTTCCTGCAATCCAATTTAATGTAACTAATTTCGCGAAATCAGCATTCCCTTGAAGACGAAAGATTTTCGCTTAAAAAATTAAAGGTTTTCTTATGCAAAACAAATTTGTGGACAGATTCGGCATGTATTTTAAAATCTGCGGCGAAAAAATGAATTTCCATTCTTTTCAGCGTTCTTTTGTTGGAATCCCGAATTTTTGCTATGATTATAAATAATTTTAATGTGCAAATCAATCATACGCTGCACCCAAGCTATTCAAATGGAGGAATGAACGCTCCTGGATTTTAGATCGGGCCTTTAGAGCAGGGTGTCGAACCGAACCTGAACCGAAAACCCGCTCCGAACCACTCAATTTTGCGAACCCGAACCGTGATTTGTTTTTACTTTGAACCTGAACCGGTTTTAAAACGGGTTCAAAATGGGTTCAAAATCTTCCAGACAACCCATGTAAGTATATAACCAAATGAAAAGAAAATAATTCTTACTGAAGTTTGGTGGACGAGAGGGATGTTACGTCTCGAATTTTCAGATCTCTCAAAAGTAGAACATTTCTCTTCTGTTTCTAGATTTGATTTGTTGCTTGATCTCATCACACATCGTAACCCAATGGCGGTGATTAGCTTCGTTTTAAATTGGACCTCCGTAACAATGTTCAATGCATGGTACAAGCTTTGCATTCAAATATACTTTTAAAAAAAGAGGATAATTTTGTAAATAATGATCTTTTGTTTGCTGCTGTGTATTTAGATCCTAGATACCGATTGACTTTAGATGAAGAGAAAGTAAAGAAAGCTAAAATCCAAATTACTAAAACGCTGAAGTTACTGGAAAATATACGGCTTGCAGACAGCTTGAAAGGAAATATGAAACAATCCGTACCAGCAGTAAGTATTTCAGGCTCTGCAGCAGAAGACGACTTGCTAGAGCAATTTCTGGAAAAACCCGAGAAATCTCACACAGACACTAAATGCCAACCTGGCTATAGAAATCAAAATAATTTAGAACTTGCATTTGAAGTTTAAGAGAAAATTCAAAGGCTTCCAAAGGACAGTAAAGTTCTTAACTTCTGGGAAGAAAATAAAACCAGTATTCTATTTTGTATCATGTTTCTCAGGCCACTTTAGGAGTGACACAGATCAGTGTTGAGCGACCTTTCTCAGCATTAAAATTTATGTTATCACCAAAGCGTGCCAACGTATTGGAGACACTTGAAAATATTCTGCTGGTCCGTTTTAATGAAAAATGTTTTTAAAATAAAATTTTATTTTCTGTTATATCTTTTAAAATTGCTTTTTTATTTGTCAATTGTTGTAGATGTCGCCAAACATTTTTTTATAGTTCCTAATTCTACCAAGATTTATTAGTTTCTAATTCCTTTTTTGTTATTATAATGTATTTTTCGATGTTGATTTGCGTTTTTAAATGAATACAATTTTTTTAACCCGAACCGGAACCGAACCGTTTAAAAATATTATTCATGAACCAAACCGAACCCGAACCCAGAAAATTTGAAACTCTAAACTTGAACCCGAACCGAACCCATAAATTCTCCCGTTCGATACTCTGCTTTAGAGTAGAAGTGTAAAAGAACAAATAGCTAATTGAAATTAATCTCTAAAAGTGCAGAAAAGGTAACACAAATATGATTTTTGAACGGGAGAGAAAATGGCAAAAACACAAACAAAGCAAATTATATATTGAGATACTCATCACAGCATAATTAAAATTGGGTTTATAGTTGGCTCAAATGAAACATTAGGAGCAAAAGTATTTGCAAGATATCAACTAATCATCTTATCGCCTCTTATTAAAATGTGGAGACAAAAATAATTATCATACCCAAGTGGAGAAGATTCATTGTTTTAGGAGCGCGCATTATTACCAACTTTTTTCCCAAAATTCAGGACAATGAGGGATCATAGAAGGAAACTCATGGCAATGATGTATAAAGGCTCCATACATCGGAAGAAAAAATATCCTATCGGGAAATCGATGATGGAATGAACTCAAAATGTATGGTGCAGTAGATGCTGGAAATTCCCAGAAGGAACAGGGAAAATTGCCAACTCATCGTCGTGTAATGCTTGCGAAGGAGTGAGGAAACTGAAAACGGCAGTGTTCCTTTCCTATCCCAAGAACTGATGCCAAATAAATTAGACAATAGGTTTCCCCGTGAGATAATAGTCCCCAGGAGAGGATGAGGAAATGCGTAGCACACGGTGGGCGAAATGATGCTCCTTTGTGCGGGCGCTCAGATACTTGCTCAAGTACGAAAAAATTGGCCTTATTCTTTATCTTCGCTTTAAATGTCAGTTTTCAGTTCGTTTTTTCGTGTGTCATAGACTGTATTACTACCCCGTCCTCACTTTAGGTGTCAGAAGATTAATATATCTTTTAAAGTGACACCACTATCCCTTACGTTTCAGAAAACTACAGCTCACTATCAACTAGATAAACCATGGAATATTTACGAATGTTGAAAGCATTTTTAAGTGATGTAGTATGAAGACCGTTTTCGAATAAATTTTGTGTAATTTGTCTCTGCCGTGTTCTTTGTTGCGATTCTTTAAAGCTGTGAGCCGTTTAAGGTTCCCAACTTCAGCGTTTTGGAGTAGTTTCGCCTGAAACGAATTTCAAGGTTGTGTTTACTTCTTTGCCGAATTGTTTCGTCCTATAGTTGACCTCACTTCAGAAATACCACAATGCGCGATAATTCTCCCTGTCGCGAATATTCTTCGGTCCCTTTATTTTTAAACGCGCGGCATTATCGTTCCGTCACATAACGAGCTTTTTCTTTACCCCCAATAAACCGCTAAATATGGTATTTTGAAATGGAGTGAAGGTTAATTATGAACCAATTTCATTCTATCGATGAATGTCCGTTCTCTCTATTCGCCTGCATCCCAGTATCTCTTAAGCAAATTGACGTCCACGCTGCGAAAGGCCGTGTTCGGAAAACTGCCATTCCTTCGACGGCCGCGCTAGGGAAGGCTAAAATTTGATAGAAGCAAAGATAAAGATGATTGGCAGACACAAAGAATAAGACCATAAGACATTTTCATGTATTTTTGCGGAAATTTTCCCTCCAGCGGCATACGTTTTTGCTCTTCGTGAAATAACGCCTGCATTCAGTCTCGGTAGAAATTCTTCTCAGCCGTACGCTGTCACTTTTTAACAGGAGCTCTTTTGTTGTCGTCACTTTTACGCTGAAAACGTCTTCTCTCTACCATCGGGTCTTTACGAATATTTTTCAACTGTCCTCTAAACTCCAGAAGTAATGAAGTTCAGAAAAACAAAATTCGATCATTTTGAGTGTTCGCACGATTATTGCTGTGCGAGGAATGTTTATTTAAACTTAACGAATGCATGCTGGAAGTTTAAATGTAAATATTGGAATGGTATAATCATTCAAAATTTTATTTTAAAAAATAGAGTATATACTTTGGATAAAATCTTGATGTATTATAAACTCAATACATATTGGTAACTTTTCACCTTAGTTTCTCTGCTCTAACTGTATGAAAGCGCTTTCCTTTGGAATCGGATGAGTCTCCGTTGCCGTCGCGGAAAATTATAGGTATATAACCTTATCTTGTGCTTATATCCTCCTTTCCAAATCCTCACGTCCACTTCGGAGCCACATTTCTCCTCGCGGGTACGACCGCGTTATATTTTCCGTCTATGATGATAATCGACTCTCGGAAATGTTAAACGCGTTCCGGAATTTTCGACGAATTGTAAACATTTCACTTGTGGTTGATCTTACGAAAATGTTTGGATCCGCCGTGGGAGAGTGAGGGAGGAGGAACAGAGTGGCATGAGGCGGCACGGTGAGAGAGGGAGATAGATAGATAATCGTCTTTATTCGGGCGAAGGAGAGAGACAGGGAGAAGAAGAGAGAGGGAGGAGAGAGGGGGAGGGAGAGAGAGGAAGAAGGAGAGGGAGAAGGAGAGAGAGGGGGAGAGAGAGAGGGAGAATAAGAGAGAGGAAGGAGAAAGAGGGAGGAGAGAGAGGGTGAAGGAGAGAGATAGGGAGAAGAAGAGAGAGGGAGAAGGAGAGAGAGGGGGAGAAAGAGAGAGAGGGAGGAGAGAGAGGAAGAGGGAGAGACAGGGAAAATGAGAGAGAGAGGGAGATTGAGAGAGAGGGAGAAGGAGAGAGAGGGAGAAGAAGAGAGAGGGAGAAGGAAAGAAAGAGAAAGAGGGAGGAGAGAGAGGGAGATTGAGAGAGAGGGAGGAGAGACGGAGAATGAGAGAGAGGGAGAAGAAGAGAGAGGGAGAAGGAAGGTAAGAGAAAGAGGGAGGAGAGAGAGGCCGTTGAAGGAGGGAAAGGTTTAAGATGTGGAGATAGTGAAAGAAGGCCGGAGAAGTTGCGTTGCATCTTCGGCGCTAAGTGGGGATAATGTTGCATGGACGTGGTTATTCATATGAAGAAGAGTAGTGGATAGTATAAAGAGAGAGAAGGAAGGAGAGTGGAATAAATGGAAAGCTGAGGAGAGATAAAAAGAAAATTAGTGTTACATATATTGAACTCACCGACTTAATTTATTTATTCAGATGAAACGAGATTGCGGACTTGCTTCTGTCACATAATAAGTCGCCAGTATTTTTACCGCAATTAATGATTTTGAGTTTCGTTTGAGCAAATAAATTTAATAATCGGAAGGGTGATATGGAATCGTGTATGAAGAAAGGGCAGGTTCGCCTTCCTGATGTGAAGTATCGTGACAGAAAGAGATTCCAAGGAAACCTCGAGCTCTCTTTAGGAGTTCATCGATATAGATAATCACGAATCGAAAAATGACTTAGCCAACAATGACGAATCATTACCTGAAAGTTGCCTGAATTACGGGTGAAGTGGTGATAAACTTCCGAAATATTGCATATTCTTAGAAAAAATCCTTGATCAAAGTATGTTCTAATAAGTACCATACTTAAGGAACGCTCATATATTCTTAAAAATCCCGTAAAATGGAGACCTATGACATTTTTCTAGCGGAACGAACTAAATTTCGCCCTGGAGTATAAATGACAGTGAACAAGTGAGGTGATAAAAAAACGTCCAGATTAACAAATTATTTCGGTGGGAGGTTGGCGCAGCGTATTTGTCAAAATAAATAAAACCATAGTATATATTGCATTGCGGGTTTCATAAACTTTAAATTGAAATGGAGTGCTCATCTCTCGCGATGGAGCAGATTCGGGGCGAAAAAGGGTTCCAGACGCACGAAGTGCTCTCCTTTCTCTCCTGGCTTCGCAGCAGCAGACAGTCTCCGCGAGATAATCTCAAATTATTATTTATTCGAATCGTGATAAGCGAACTTCTGCGCGGAGTTGGACCACGCCGAAATGCGTCGCACTTACCCTTCCGTTCCGCGATTCGACTTCGAGAGTCGAACTCGATCGTCTGCGACAGTCACGATTTGGGAAACGAACCGTCGAAGGCTCCTTAATCGTCGGTTTGGCGCTGACAGAGATCAAAAGACGAGGGATAATAGAGCGAGAGTGCGTGGAAGCTTCAGTTTTGGCAGAGGTGTTGATAGGCCGTGCACCGCCTCAAGAAACAAGAGAAGTGCGTAAGGCGGAGAGAGCGAGAGGAGCCACTTGGCGAGGCTGAGAGAAGAATCGACGGTTTTTACCTGTTTTGATGGAATTCTGCGAAGGCAGAAAGGAAGTTCGCCAAAGGGATGGAGTAGGGCGAAGGAGTGGGAAAAGGGAGGAGGATTTAAAGGGAGGGAGGGAAAGAGAGGAGATGAAGTGAAGTCTGCTTCGGCAACAAGGATTGCCCAAGGTCAACTCAGATCCAATTTTAGCTCTCATCTCTCTCTTTCTCTCTCCACTTCTCCCCGCTCCCTCTCTCTCCCTCCCTCCCTCTACCTCCCATCCATCTCTCCCTCCCATCCCTCCCTCCATCCTCCTGACAAAAGGGAGAGTGTAGGATGGGTTAGGGAATTGGAGTGGGAGAGGGAGGATGTGAGTATGTACGTGGTGGTGGTCTCTGCTGGGTAGAAAGAGAGAGATGACGAGAGAGCGCTATCGAGAGAGAGAGAGGAGAAAAGAGCAGGAAGGAATGATGAAAGGGAGATGGAGGAATTGAGTGAGCGGAAGAGAGAGAGATGAAAGTGGTGGTGGTGGGGGGTCTTAGTTTAGTCGGATGGAGACTTTGAAGTCTGTGGAAGACAGCATAACGCCTCCCGCCCTTTATAGATTAAACTCGAGCAAGAGAATAACTCTGCGTGGCATTGTGGGTGCCTCCGCTAATTGGTCGTTTTATTTGGCCGTGTTGCCAAGGAGTAAGAGAGAAGTGAATTATGAAATGGTTATGACGCGTTTAAGTACACTCTCGCGTTGGTGTTACTGATATTTACGTGTATATGCAGGGGAACTCTGATAAATCTTTATGTCGGCGTTTACAGATACTGCAGGGGAAAAATACCAACTTCGATTGATAAAAAAATTTGAGTTTTAGGCTTTCGAGTTATCGATGTTCGAGTTTATGAAACTATTATCGATATTCTTCTGTCTTCTCTATCCATTCATACGTCCGATTAAGTCGGAGAGATTAATTTTGAGATATTGTCATGTTACCTTTTTTTCGAAAAGGCGCGTTATTTATTTTTTCCCTCTGTGCCGCTTTCTGTGAAATCCTTTCGATTCATATGCATACATTTCCCATACAACTCAAGTGTCCTTAAGCCTCCGAGAACCGCTTCGGACGATTCGAAAAAGTCCGCCCACTTTCCGTTTCTGCCCGCTTGGGTCCTCTCTCGTCGCTGCTCCGTATTTTTAGTGCGAGCGTCGCGATTAACGGCTCCTCCAGCGCCGCCACTGCGCTCTCCCTCTGGTCCACCCCTGCCTCCCCACCCTCTCACCCCTTGCGAACGGACCTACCCTCCCTCGACCTCCCCCTTCCCTCCTTCGGACGTGAAAAACGGACCGCTCTCCGACCATCAACATATACACTCTCGATAGTTTAGAATTATGTCGAACCAAAATTAACTTCGAATGAAATACTTTTTAGAAAAAAATCATTGAAATGTATATCGAGTGGCCACTTTTTCCAAATAGAAATCCTTTAAGTTAATGATTGTTTAAAAATTCGTGCGGGATCCCGAAAACCTTTCCCCTGGTTGTCGACCGTTGGTTTAGGTGAACAATAAAGTATTTATTTTTACCCAATCTCACAGAGCTAGGAATTTATATATGAATTATTTTCGTCACATTGAAAAAGTTATTTTTATCAAATTAATCTTTCGGAAAGTCGCTTATCAAATTTAACCTTCCCTAATTCCAACTTCGATTGATTGGTTCTCGATAAATCTATTCCGGTAAAATTACTAAGACTTTTCTAATTCGTCCTCACCGACTCCCGGATTATTTTTAACTGGAAGGATCCATTTCCTGGCCATCTCGGTTGTTTATAGAATGATCGCGCCTTCGTTTTCGTTTATTTTAAGCTCTGGAAACGGAGGGGATTAAAGGCGCGAGAACGCGGCAATTACGCGGAAAGAATGGCGTCCTCTCGTTGTAGGAGCGCGAATCGCCAATTAGACATCAGCGCCACGCTGTGAGAAAATTGAGATCGAAGGTTCGCTCAATGCCAGATAAATTTATCCCATCAACTATTGAAACACAACACATTTAGCGATGAGAGCCAACCGAATGTTACTCGACAGAGATTTAATAAGTAACTACCGTAATCACTCGCCTAATGTCCTCGTCGCGTACTTTCCCCCTTCCCGAATTTGGAGGAAAAAAATGTTTTTATCCCTCTTTACTTTAAGAGCACTGCAAGTTGGGGTAAGTTAATATGTCTGGATACCGTTATTAGGGTCGAGGGTACGAAACCTTCCGTGGGCATGATTGTATTCACTCGTCTCTGTTATCATCAATTTGTTAATTTTTAAAACCACATTGAGAGGCGCCCCCAGAAAAAGTAACACCCTCACTGCTATCCTCTGCAAATATATTTCTTGAAGTAATGAATAAAAGTTTCACAAAATTTAAGGTGGGAACATTACAAACGATTGCTCAGTGCATACTATTATTCCTCGGTTATTGCGTTAGATACCCATATATATCGGAGTGGAAAAAATAACTTGTAGCATGATTTGCTCCGCGAAATGTTTACAGCTTGAAAACGGGTCCTAGGAAATTAGTAACCGCTGCTGCAGAGCAAGTGTCGGCAACCTCTTCTGCATGGCGGCCCACATTCGCTGTTGTGAATGATTCGGAGGGTCGCACAGGAAGCTAAGGAAGCTCGGCGGGCCAGATGAGTGAATAAATCAAAAGTCATCTGGAGCAGTGTTTCTCAACCGCCCTTCCGCGGTCCAGTATTGGCCGGTCCGTGATATTCCATTTTTCTCATAAAAGTTTTTTAATGGGCAGCGCTGGTTAATGGAAGGCTTGTGTAATATTGTCAAAT
Organism: Tanypteryx hageni; assembly: GCA_028673005.1. Lineage (NCBI taxonomy): Eukaryota > Metazoa > Arthropoda > Insecta > Odonata > Petaluridae > Tanypteryx > Tanypteryx hageni. Next base: position 128,368,177 of record CM054116.1, on the reverse strand, counting down.
GATTGGTGGTTTAAAATTGATTTTATTGGTTCTTGGTGGGTTATTCAGATAATATACCGATCCGCGTTAAAATTTCTGTTATTACACCGGTCCGCGATGAACTTCAGGTTGAGAACCGCTGATCTAGAGATTCTGTTATCTAATATTACTGAAAATCAAGTCTACATAATTTACGAGCGTTAAAACTTCATCAGAAAAGCTTTTGAGAGCATCGTTTTACTAAAAAAATATGAAATTGCCCTCGAGAAAGTTTTCTGATCACTTTTTCATTGCGGCTTCGCGGGCAGCATGTGGCCCGCAAGTCTTAGTTTGCCGACCTCTGCTCTAGAGTATTAAAATTAACGCTTTATTATAGCTCGAAAATCTATACTGTCATCCGAATTTAGAACTAAGAGCCAAATTATCCGCATAATTCTCTCCGCCTTGTGTTTTTTTATCTGCGTAAAAAGGTAAAATATCCGAATAATAGGAATTTATTCTTCTCTTGATACATATAAGTAAGTATTGCAAAATGCTACTTTTTATCCCTTTCAGGCTTTTGCCGAATTTTATTCTTTTTCCGCTCCTGCTTCGGGGCGCATTTATTCCGTAATACCTGATCGAATCGTGTAATTTATATGCAATCGCATATTGTTATAGAGGTGCCTCAGCCGCGTGTATATCGGGTAAAACGGGTATATCGCAAACGACTCTGCCACAATCCGCACGTAAAAAATCTGGTTATATCAAAATGGCCCCTTCGCGCTGAAAAAATACCTTAACTTTTTAAGCGTTAAAAAACATCGCCGACATCGGTGAGATAAAATCGAACTACTTCGAATTTTAAAAGCTCGGCCTTTATCGTGATACTTTGGAGGCACTTTTTGGCCATTTAAGACCCATTATAAGGGCCCCGACGGAAAAGCGAACGGTGAATTCTCTTTAGAGAAAGTGGAGGCTTTTGAAGAAAGGGACCGGAAAAGTGCGGGGTTCCTCATAACTAAGAAGTGATGGGTCGTAAAAAAGTGGGAATAACAAGCGAATTTTAACGAGGGATCAGTGTTTCCAAAAAGCCACGTTAAGTAGGAGTGAGCAGGGAACTCTGGGAGAAGGGCGATAAGGGGGGGGGGGGGGGGGGGGGGTTGAAATGGAGGTTGAGTGAGTTGAGTGAGCGAGCGCGTGAGAGTGGAGCAATGGAACAGGAATAGCCGTGCAAGTATCCATAATGCTAGGGTAAGCCATTCGCAGCTGCGAGCGCCATGCTTGGGCGAGGAATAAGAAAGGAAATGCTTGATGGTTTTCGTTAAATTTAGTTCGCTCATCGGTGTTGTATTCGCATGTCGCAGTCGTAATTTATACTTGGTCGACAAAATCCAAATTTATAGGTGGAGATAAGGGATATTGGGGGGAATGAAAGGAATACAGGAAAATAATGTAGACTAAATGAGAGTTGTTGTTGAATCAGGTGGCGTGGAGAGAAGAGAGAGGAGTGAGAGAGAGAGGCGGAACCGGGAAATTTAGGAGAGTGGAAGAAGTGCTAAAATCCACACCTCGTTCCTTTTATTCTTTCCGATGAAGGATGAACATTTTCCAACCCTATAAAAGCTCCTCATTGCCAAGAAAGCTGTTTTTATTCGATATCCCGTGTTGTGTATTTTCAGGATAACGTTCGACGAAATGATGCGCTATCGCAGTGTTTCGTATTATCATATTATCGAGGTTCTAAGGTCAGAGAATTTAATGAAATTCGCCAGAGGAACTGCTTATCGTTTTCTAAAAAAATGCATGGCGTAGAGGCGGTCGTTGGAGGTGATTGGACAAAAATGCCCAATTGACACCTAATGCCTCGTGAGTTCATCGTGACTGCGGAAGCCGTCAGTTGTACATTTCATTTTTCTCTTTTGTGCGACAAATGCATACTGAGATTTTGAACGACATGCCCGTTGTATTTATAAGTGAATGGAATCTTTGATTAAAATATAAGAGTTAAACATTCATAGTAATTCTCTTAGATAATGAAATAATTTTAGTGTTCGTAAATTAAAAACCAAGTGAACTATCGGAATAGTCCCTGCAGTTACGGAAAGACAAGTAATGCGCTAACTAAATTTTTTTTTCTTTTTGCAAAACTTTCCTCCGAATGGATTAGAAAATTGCTGTAGTCGAAGAAGTGATAGGAAATAGTAGATCGGTTTCTCTGAGTTTTATTGCTCCTTAAGTTAGTTTGAGAAACTGCCATTCATAATTCTGTAAACGCAGCGGAGGGCTATTTGAGAAATAGTATGAGTTCAAAAAGTCGCTGTTAAATGTTACTACTTGGACTTTTTCAGTGTTTAGCGAAAAACATCCAAGAATGCAAGATAATACGAAACTTCCCATTTAAAAAAGTAAGCTTGATTGTGTTTGCAAAGGACGATCTTAGAAAGAAAAATTAGCGGAAGAAGAGGAAGAGTGAGAAAAAGAATAGGAATTAACTTCCTCATATCTCCTTGTTCATCTCTCTACAATTTCCCCCCTCTTCAAACGACGACTTTTAATATCTTTCCCAAAATTATTTGAAAACATTTGACAAAAAAGGATTCCTCGTTGCCATCTGTATGAACAAGTTCGAAAAATCTTAATAAAGATTTAGGTAATGAGTTTCTCACTAAAACCGACTGATATTCTATTTTGAAATCAAGTGACCTCTAAGAGTAAGCCCCTAAAAATTGGACGAAAAATGTATTTTCAGAAAAGAAGCGTGGATGTTTTACGAGAGAGAAATAGAGAGAAATGGGGTGAGAGAGGAGAAGGAGCTGGAAGGTGGATATCGGAGTGAGTGGGGATGGATGTTATTCTGGTGTTCGTCAGCATCCTCTTTGGGCAGCGTACTTCTCTCCTTGCGTCCAAATGGAACTTCATAATCGCTTCGACGACGCCATCTTTCCCTCTCAATCCTTCCCTCTCACTCGCGTCTTGTTTTGCTCCTCTTCTCTCTCTTTCTCTCTCCCGCAGCACCTGATGTGTGGCTCCAGTATTCCTCTTCGTCTTCCATTAACTGTTCACCGTGAGATTTGTAAGAGTAGGCGATCTATTTTGGTCAATGCGGGTCCCTCTTAAGATTAGGGGCCCTAAACTCAAGCCCGTGTGGATCATAATATACTGCCACTGATTCAGCATTGCGTTAATATGTTTGGCACAAGTTTGGTGATTATTAAAATTAAATAGACGTTCTTAGATTTTTATGTATTCTCTCCGATTGGGTATTTAAAATAGTAACATTTCATCAAGACGTCGTCGTTTATCATTGCATTAACATGTTTAACTCCGAACTAAGATCGAGATTTATAATTCATTTTATTGATTTAGGTTTATGGCTGCCTATTGAATATCACCTGATTTTATATTTGCGCCAGATTTATAGATTAGCTGACCCATTAAAATGTTTTAGCATCCAAAATGTTTATTAACTTTTAACTATAAAAAAATTGTTTATTTACTGACTAGTATCTGGTTGGATTACACACGCAATTCAATTTACATTGCGCTTCTCAATGAAATATAATCGAGTGTTATGGTGTAAAATTGCTTAGCATTTGGTTTAAATAACTTTTGCGACCTATAAAAATTTGTTTTTCATAACCTTGTTGTGGCTGTTGGAGATGCCCGAGACAAGTATTTTTTCAAAATTGAACGTTTTTCTCAATAGTTCCCTGTCGAATTGACCTAGAAACAGTTTTTAAAATGGCTTAACCCTTTTATTAGTGGGTTTTTATTTGTATACAGCATGGTCAGAACAGATTAGGAACAATGTTTACTTAAAATAAAAGAATTATTTTAGGCAATGCCTAAAAATCATAACTGTGATGAGAAAATAGTTCAATCGCTACTATTACGAAAGTATATTTACGGGTGTGCTCACGAAAGCATTTTTAAATCTTATCATAATATGTATTACGGGCATGCTCTTGATATGGTTTAACGAAAAAAGAAGCTCTCGGCTGATTTCAGCGTATGATTAAAATTTTAATCCAAATGGTTGCGGTGACGATGCTACAAGTAGTCATAGCAATAAACTCGCTCTCTTGGTTGAAGACTTTGAAAACTGACGTCTTCTGATTTCAAACTAATTTTTAAGTTGAGCCTGAACGAATTTTAAATTTTAATCAATAAACATGAACTTTGCCCTCTTAACCGTAGAAATTTAAAGTGCCGAGTTTTTATCTCTGATATAGTTATTTTTTTAATGTAAGCTAAAAATACTCGCACTCGTTCCGGCGTTAAACAAAGATACGTTCCTGGGGTCTTACCTGGGACACTTATTCTACATTTTATACTTTTCCAAATCATAACTTGCAAAATTCTATGTTTGTAAAAATGTTCATCTTACATTAGTCTCATCCAGGGGCTGACTGAGAGGTAAAAACGGCCCAGTAATCCGTCTAGAAAATCAAGTAATATAACGGAGAGAAATTTATCATAGAAAAGAATAACTTTGTAATTGATAAAAAAATTTACATGTACATTTCAGCAGACCGGCCCTTTTGCTTTACTGACCCGGTGATTGCACCGGATGGTTATAATATTGCCAGTCCTCCCGTTCTCATCTGGAAGTGCAAGGAAAAAACGTGACGGGTGGACCCTTGAATATCATTAAATTAATAAGGATATTAACTCGGTGGGAAAGATATTTTACGAATTTACGGAAATAAATATTTGATCGTTTCAATCCCTTCGGATAAATTTCTGTTTACCTTGTTACGAAACGTCGCGATAGAGGAAACATGATGAAATCTGAGGATTCCTCTCCCTCTTCCCCGTTACTGGTCGAAAATAGTCCTCCGGGATCCATGCCCCGCGTGAATGGACGCCACTTGACGCCGGCCTCTCTTTATCTCCATTCCCTTCCTATCCTCCTTCCGCTCCCACGTGCCTCTATCTCTCCCTGTGTCTCTCCGTGTGTTGGCGTCTTTCTATCGTGATTTCGTGGAAAACGAGTTAATCCTCGCAGCCGCCTTTTTCGACAGTTATGCAATGGTCAAGAAGAGAGAGAGAGAAAGGAGTTACGCTTTCTTTGTAAACGGACAGAATGCGAGTATCGCCTCCGAAGGGGTTATGGGTAAAAAGATTTCTTTATTCATGAATGATAAAAAAGTCCCTAACGCGCAATTAGGTAAATCCAGGCATCTATTAAAAATTCCACGTCCTGACGGCTTCTCGGCGTTCGGCTAGGAATATGAATATAACCGCGATCTTTCGCTGTTTTGTTTTTACGTTTTATTTGGGGATCTTTGCCGGGGGAGTTTATGTACCAGCTGATTTCACTTGGGTGCCTTTCAAATTTAGATCCGGGCGCGTAATAAACGGACGGATGCTTCCCTCGGGATAACCTCCGGAACGTTAAAGAGTGATAACCTCGTATATTAAGACGGTGGAGGGTGGGAGGAAAGAATTAACATCCTCTTTGGTTGGAAAATCGCCAGCGCCATTTTTTCCCTTAGTGTTTCTGCCGATTTAATGGATTCTCCTCTTTCCGCCTCGCTCCATCGGTTCTATTTTCGGAGCGATGAGATGCAGACCGGCTGGTCCGGCGGTTACGTCACTCCCCAACGGATGGATGGGAGGATTTCTTCCCCTTCCGACGACCATCTTCTCTTTTCATGCCCCGCTCCCCTTCCTCTCGCGTGAGTATGGTCCGGGCAGGACGAGATACGATGGAAAGATGGAAAGAGGCGCGCGAATCCTTTCGCCGTCTCCCTCTCCTCTTCGATCCATGTCCGCTATCACCTTAACAATGATGGCGCCACCTATCCTATTGCGGTCTATAATGGATTTGTTGATCTCTATAATCTCTAAAATTTCTTGTATTTTTTGCTAGACATTTTTTTTTCTTTCATTCGAGTTAATCTTTTCCATGTCGCGACAATATTTACGACAGGTGCTAGATATTCGTGGGCATTCATCGCTAATGCGATGCCTTAAAATTCGTAGCAAGGAGCATATCAAAACAACATAGCATCGACGAATAAAGTTCAAGAACTTTCCCAGAGAACACCGAAGAGGTCCCCATCAACTGTGAATGATATCGCTTATTTTTCGCCCGTTCTTTTAGCCGTTGAATCCTTCTGCGCGGTTTGGAGGGATTATCTTGGAAGCTGGACATGGTTCACTGTGGAGCCGTTCGATTTAACGACGACTATAGTCGCGTTACAAACGTTATGAAAGCTTTAGGGAGACTTGAGCTAGTACTCAATGAAGTGTAAAAGAATGAACCCTTTGAAAATTTATGTAGCTTTGGATTCCTTGAGGATGTGCTTGGCATAATTGTACCTACTGGCGCCAGTGATCGTAGAGATCAACTGCATCGCAGGAGAAATACGTACGTGAAAATAATCACGATAAGATAAGTTAATTGAAATATTGGTTCGAGTTCAGGTTGGCGTAAGAAGGGTTTCGACGGCTTGTAAATGAAATTAGAGAGAGAAAGTGTAAATGGGATTATAGGAGAGCATGGGACTAAATAACGGGTTACCTTCTCGATACGCTTTTTCCTGCACATTTTAATAAAATTGAGGGTTTTTGTTCGAGTTAGACGGTTTTCTATCGTCAGTGTGACACCTTCAAAAAATCGATTAAAAGTATTAAATTACTTATAATTCTTCCAACCCCTTTTCGAATTCATAAAGGACCTCTCATGTAGATAATTTATGCAGTTAACTTTTCCCGATGCAGGATGCCTGTCGAGTTGATTTTTTCGACGGTTGTTGAATTTTTCATCCTTACCGTCAATTCGGATCGAAAAAATAGAGTCGTATTGTTTTGATAACGAGTGTCCTAAACTCCCAAAAGTATTGTTAAGACAAGTAAGGAAAGAATTGCATAGAAAATTACATTAAGCGTTTTTCCCCCTTGTTTTAGGATTATGGCGTCATCATAAGTTTACGTCTTTGGTTGAGATCGGCGGCCTGAGAATATATGTAGTCTATAAATTCCTTTTAAAAGCATTATATCGATGCTATTCAATAATGTTTTCACTTTGAAAAGCAGTGGACACGTTGCTATGGCAGTTTTATTTCCCAAGAATTGGAAAAGTTTCTCTCTTTTTTGAATAAGAAACATTTCGACGCATTTGAATTCTATTTTCAAAATATTTAAACCTCGGTCGTTCAACTGTATCACTGTTCATGTCCCGAGCTCCTATCTTAATTTTAGCTAATTTAAAAATGCAAATTTATAACGCCCTGCACCGATAACATGATTTTCTTATGTGGGTTAAATTGAAACAAAGGGTTGGAGTAAGACATTAATTACTCCGCAGCAGCTCATCCTAGATCCACCAAATTTGTACCAGGTGTATCCCTTATGTATCCTAAAAATTTGGCTTCTCCGAGTTGCAGGAGATATTGTCCGAATGGACGGATGGAGAAACCGAATACATTTTTTACAAAAAAGCCATAAAAATTACATATATTTTCATTTATTCGGCAAATCACACAACCCTCTTTGTATTTTCCCACTCGAACAACCATGCAAAATTCTCGATGATATTTTATGATCATTTTCCATCTATTCTACTTAAGTAAATAGGTATTAGTATTTTAATGTAGCTGATTCTTACAAATAGCCGATTATATAAAAATGTAGGCAATTAACTATAGATATCGGCTAAAATCTCGTTATAAGAGCGCATCGATTTTTATGTATAGATTTAATTGTTTAGGAATGTGCTCCCTACTTATCACGAGGGAGACTTGTATTTCACGTCGAACGAGGAGCCATTAGCGGATACATAACTCCCTCTCGATCCTTGAGGCTACAAATAAAAAGAGAGGAAGTAGTCGGCTTTCGTTCGCGAAATCCACCCGGATTCCTCTCCGTTATTATTTTTGCCAACGGTAGCGGATGCAATAAGTTTGCCGAGGAATTTGGCCGCGGTCGGAAAAAGGAGCGTACGGCGAGGGTGGATGGGGGATGGGTTGGATGAGGGATGGGATGGATGAGGGATGGGATGGATGAGGGATGGGATGGATGAGGGATGGGATGGATGAAGGATGGCGTGGATGAGGGATGGCGTGGATGAGGGATGGGGTGGATGAGGGATGGGATGGATGAGGGATGAGATGGATGAGGGATGGCGTGGATGAGGGATTGGATGGATGAAGGATGGGGTGGATGAGGGATGGGGTGGATGAGGGAAGGGATGGATGAGGGATGGGATGGATGAGGGTTGGGATGGATGAGGGATGAGATGGATGAGGGATGGGATGGATGAGGGGTGGGGTGGATGTGGTTGGGGTGGGTGAGAGTGATATGGATGCGGGGTGGGATGGATTGTGTGGGTTAATGAGATTGGGGGGTTGGGTTGTATGCAGGCTGGGATTCCGTCAGGATCGGCCCTCTGGTCTTTCGTTCATTTGAGGATTTCGCTTGTCTTTTATTTCTCCTTAGCGCAGGCGACCGCCTCGGCGTTGGAGCGGATGTTTCCGCCGAGTTCAATTAATTACGTCTCGGACGGATTGAAGTTCTCGTTGCAGACCTTTTGTTTTGGACGGAAAGAATGGAAAAGTGACGATGATGAATTCATGAATTCATCATGAGGACGCGGAAACGTGAATGGAGGAGAATAGGACGCGCTCTAATTTAATCCTCAGCTTAGATATATCCTCGGAGCAAACAGGTGGACTCGTGTCTTCTTCGCTCTCTGCAACCCCCATTAAATTCCCTTCCCTCCCCATCGAAATCAACTGCGGAACGTGGAGTCGAATTTCATCATGCGGAAAAATAAATTTTCACCTCCCAAGGTAGATGAGTTTAAATGCAATGTGATTCGTGTTACATTTTCTTAGTTTATGATATGAGTCCAGTTTTATTTTAAGCATAGTATCTAACAAACAAACACGACGCTCATATTATAGGCTCGAAATTATGCATTTAACATTGATTATATCCAGTCTATCCGTCTTTGTTTGGAGAAGATCAGTTCAAAGTTTTGCGTCGTTGTCGTTTCCAAGAACTCCGCACTTAATTTTCATATTCCATTGCTGTAACCTGCGCGCCCTAGAGGGCAGCGCTCTAATTTTTAGCCTCCTTATGAATTGGCCTACACGGCCGAAGTCATTTGTTCGCCAGATTGCCGCTCTCTGGCCTAAGGCAATTTGTCTCCGCGTGAATGAAGTAACTCCGCGGAACAGTTGCTGCGCGAAATCTTCACTCCACGTATTGTGTTTCCACCTCTAAACCCGATGTAATAATTCTTTTTAGAAATGATTTATAAAACCCAGGCTTAATACAAAACTTCTTCGGAGATATCGAAAGGCGTTTTAAAAATATAGATGAAATCCTTTTTTGGCCCTTGAATATTACTGCTGTGGTTTTCAAAGATCCTCGTTTGGTCTTAAAACTTGTAAAAATAAATTGCTAATCCAAGCTCTAAAAAATAAATCTAATGCAACCACGGCGTTATTATCATAACAGAAGCCCAAAAAGTTTCAATTGCGGAAAACTGTGAATAGTAACAGATTTACAATAAAGGATTCCGATAAAAGTGAAATGATTATGTAAATGTAACTTTTACGCTATCGGATGTGAATTTATGATCCGGGCAGTTTTTATTTACTTCCTAATATGTCATTAACTTGATTT